>CM016485.1:9676263-9983763 GCA_002890555.2 Lagenaria siceraria | reverse complement strand
TACGATCTTGCCATACAACGGATGATCAATGAATTGATTGATCATATAAAACATAAGGATCAAGCGGTCCTGGGTTTAAAGCCATGATCTAAAAGAAAAATATATATTTATTTCTCTTAGATGGATTACACAATAAAAAAAATTAATTACACCGAGTAACAACTGGCAAATAATTATCTTGACAAATCATCCCCTTATACAATTCGGTATTGTCAACAACCACAGGGGCTACAATTGGGTCGTGTTCTCTAATGCTATCTATTACATCCATATCTAAATTAATGAATGTATCTGAAGGTAATTCATATTCACGACCATCAAAGTCCAAACCCTCAAATTCATCGTCAGTCTCTGTTCTAAAATCGCTGTATTGATTATTAGCCATCATGCCTTTATCATCACAGGCTGGTGCAACTGATTCAGGATCAGGGTCCATCGGGTCTTCAAATTGACTAAAGGGTTGTGCATTCAAGTTTATATCAAACCCTACCCTACTCACATTAACATATAAATCCACTAAGTTTGGGAGTGGCAGTGCGATTGAAAACATCAAATTCATTGCTTGTTCATCAGGAATAGGGAATGGCATAAATCTTACTCCTGATGGTGTTGGATTAGGATGTCTATATATTATTTCTAACTGATTTGCTCTCATATCTACACCAAGTGACATCCCTACCATTTCAATGAATTGTTCAAAAATTATTCCACTGTTCACATTTATGCTAAAGCCTCCACTAGCTGGTTGATCATATTCAACACCATCAACACCACCAATCATATGACCATTTGAAAATAACACAAATCCCAAACATTTGTCTGCCATTTTCTAAAAAAAAAAAACAAACAATACATTACTTTTTAAATTAAAAAACTAATACTAAAAAATCAAATATTATTAAGAAAACAAACAAAAATACTAACCTTTTTGTATTAACAACTATAAGCATAAAATACAAAAAAAAAAAAAAAGACTCAAATAGCAAAAATATTATACTATAAAACAAAAAAAAAGTCTAATTTAATAGTAAGTGCAATAAATTTACCATGAAAACGAAAATAAGATAAAACATTAACATGGTAGATCTAACATAATATAAACAAGAATATAACAAAAAAAAGCTCCTAACATCAATCTATAAATATTCTTAAATTTAACGACGATTAAAAACTAATTAAGAACATTAAATGGGTTGTATAACATGATATAAATATATAAAAAAAATGTTAAAAAAAACTAGTAATAAATAAAAAAACTCACAAATCAACGACGGTTCTACTCTTTTTCTTCTTCAAAGTGGCAACAGTTTCTCCTTCAAAGTGGCAACAATTTCTCCTTCTTCGTTATTTGTTATCAAAACAACAATAAAAACTACAAAAATATTGAAAAAATAAAATAGTATGAGATTATAGATAAAATTTATAATTAATTATAAAAAAATAAAAATTTAATAATAAATATACAAACCTCACAATATTAATTAAGCCGAAAAAGAAAAATGAGAGAGTTTGATATTAGAAAAGGAAATGCCGAGAGTGAAGCCGGTGAAAGTGGTGAAAGCGAAAGTGATGCCGAGAGTGAAAGCAAGAGGGAGTGAAGGTGAAATGCCGAGAGTGAAAGCAAGAGGGAGTGAAGCGGTGAAAATGGTGAAAGTGAAAGTAGGTGTATATAGGAGAGGGGTCGAGAGTTGAAGTCTCGACCCCCAAACCCCCGTGACTGCCTGCACAGACTCCCTGCACAGATTCCCCTGCCTCCCCCTGCCTCGCGTGCCTGCCGAGATGCTAGTCGAGACTTGAAGTCTCGACTTTTTGACCATGGCAGAAGTCCAGCTGATGCCTGACGGAGAGATGCATCACGAGCTAGTCGAGACTTGAAGTCTCGACTTTTTGATCAGAACTCTGCCTCATGTCGAGACTTCAACTCTCGACCTACACCCATTGCCAAAACGTCGCTTCACCTAAAAAAAACTACAATATTTTTATAAATAATTTCAAAACTACAATATTCTTATAATTATTTCTTAAAATCACAATATTCAAATAAAACATCCCAATTTTCTCTCATGATAATAGATAAAGGCTTGTTAAAAAAATGAGTGGATGAAAGAGACATAAAAAAGGAATTGAAATGTTGTGTGTGGTCAATCATTTTTTTGAAGCAAAGAAGAGGAACACAGCTAGAACCATGAGATTTTGTGGGGGCCGCCATAATTTTTACACTTTTGTTGGGATTTATAACCCCTCTCCTCTTTGAATTTCAACGTCTTTCCTCTTGTTTTATTCTAGCAAGGGAGCAATTTTTGGGTACTTTATCGCTATGAGTCTTGATTGGCTGAGTTAAGTTGGGTTAAAGACTTTTTTATCCAATTGAATTGTTCGGATTGTAGAATTTTTCAATCTAAATAATTTTTATTAAATAATAAATCTAAATATGAGTTGGATTGGAATTCAAGTTATTCTAAGTCATTTATTCAAATTTTTGTTTTAAAGAAAGTAAAATATTATTATTAAAACATCTATTTATTTATTTTCAATTATTGAGTTTAAATTTGCAACTCAATTTTAATATGTATTTTAAAAAGTGACTTAAAAATTTACTTGTTAAAAATATTTAGAGAATAAATTACCAAAAGATATATATATATATATATATATATATTTTAGTGCATTCTGAGTTGCACTATCTTTTTTTCATCTAACTACCAGTTAAAAAAAACTACAATTTCTATATCAATTTTTTTGTTAAAAAAATATATTTTTATAGTTTTTCTACTGGGTGTGATTGTAATGGGTTGATTTTTTTTTTTTTTACTTTTTTACTACGCAAACTTATATAGGGGTAGGATGAGCATAAAGTATTAAATTTTTGTTGACATTTTAACAATTTATCGATATTTTTGCACATACATAGATTTGACTTACATAAAAAGTAAATCAACAATTTCATTCTATTGTAAAAAATCTATAAATAGTAACCATTTTACTATGTAGTAAAGCGTAAAATATTAATTTATTAATTTAAATATTATGTTTTCTTGTTTATTATTATTTTTCCATAAATATCAATTGACATTGACATTTTATCGATATATGCATGCCTTTTAAACTTTGGATAAGACACTACATTTTAATTATTTCTCAATTTTCTTAACCAATAAATGGTAACTTTTACCATTAATTCTTTTTTTTTTTTTAGTCAAGGTAAAATTTACTAATTAGAAATATCAACACCAATGGTTACAATAGAATAATCAAGTTTGTAAGCCTCTAACTACCAACTAGGAAAATTAATAAAACAAAATCTATTGTATGAACCAACGTTAATCTATTTTAGTGTAAACAATAATTATTCATGACAACTAATACTATTCAAACACTCTTGATTTTTAGAAAAAAAAAAAAAAAAAAAAAAAGAAAAGAAATAAAAATGATAATGATAGTAATAAAAAAAAAAAAAATTAAAGTATAAAGATGAAATTTAAGGCTTTGAAAGGAAAGTATAAAATAATAATAATAATAATAAAAAAGTTAAAGGTATTTGTGCACGAGGAATGAGTAATATGATAAGGGTTGTAAGGAGAAAAGTTAGGAGATGTATATTTGCTTACTTTTGTAGATTTCTATTTAAAGTAAGGTTTTTAAAAATAAATGAAAAGGCAGGCCTGTGGGGGAGAAATTTAGCCTGGAAAATAGAGATTTTCCTTTTAATGTGTTCTTTTTGTCGAGTCAACGACCCCTCCCTATTCAATAATTTATTGCAAATAGGCCCATGAATCATCATCATGCTTTTTTACTTTTACACCCTTTGTTTCTTTTATATTCTCAATTTTGAATGCCCTACTTCTCTTTAACATATGCTAAGTAATGGAGGAATCAAACTAATTATTTTATTTTCCGTAGAGGTGTTTTATGATTCTTTTTCTTCGATTTTCAATCTTTAATATAGTAATTAGTATCTTTATACATTAAACTATGCTTCAATTGATGGTATTTTACGACTTGTTATTTGATAGCTCTTAAAAATTGCTACTTCTTCGACCTAAATCGAACTAGTTCTTAAGTATTTAATGTTTTTATGTGTTTTAATACAAGATATCAAGTTTATGAGATCGTTGAGACATTCCAAGTGCGATTCAAGTTAAAACGGTGAATTTATGAGTCAAACAAAACAATTAGAATCGAGAGACTGGCAAATGACGAAAATACTCTTGAAGCCTAATGATATGTATAGATTTATCAGTTAAAATCTTTGTTTTGTAAATATATGAGATACCCAAACCCAATTATTGAGGGATATTATTTTTATACCTAAAAGAAAATAGAATAGGAGAAACATACTATATCTATCAATTTGGCCTCAAATACGTATAAAATCCATGCATTTTGCTTATTTTATGATGAATTGGAATGAAAATTATGAGAATCGAAATCATTGCTTTGAGGATAAAACCATATATTATTCATCTTCACATTTCTTTTTTTCTTTTTCTTTTAACAAATTGTTGAATAGTACTAAAAAAAACACAATAATATTTACTTTTAAGATTCTGTTGCTCTTAAACTATGTGTATCATATCATTCACTCGATTTGATAAAATAAAGTAATAATAATTTTAAATCTAAATATAACTCACACCTGGTTCAAATTTTAAATGCAACATTGTTAATAGAATATCAATATAATAAATAATGTTGTACTCTTAAATTTTTTATTCTAATTGACTTTTTAATAAAGTTTACAAAATGTCCTCCTAATAATAGTAAAAAGTAATTTCAACATAATTAATTATCCGAGAATAGACTACACTTTAGGAGCTTTTAGCTGTAAATTTGTAATCTAAAATGAAATTAGTCTTATTTCTTTCTAATACCACTCAATTATAATGACCCTTTATAAAAAAGTTACTCAAATTCATGATCTCCATAAGAACAAAGTGTTACTACATATATAATTCACATTTATTAATTCTCAATAACAATAAATTAAGAGCAACAATCATTTTTTTCATTTTCAAAATCATTATGAACTTTATTTTTAATAATTTAAAATTAATTTCGATTATATAAAAATTATATTGAAAAGTATAAAATTAAATATTAAATTTATTTTCTACGATTAAAAACATATTTCGAAGTAATTTTATATATAAAGAAAGTAATTTTAACCATTTCAAAATCACTCCCAAACATATACAAAACACAATGAATAAATTGAATTTTTGGAAGTAATGAATAATCCTCAAGACCAATCATCAAGAGGCAACAGTTTCGGGGTAGGTAAAGAGTGGTTGGGCAGATCATGGGTTGGCTTTGTCTATTATAACCATTAACAAATTAATATTCCATATTAATTAAATAATTAATTTCCAATTATAAAAGCATGGTGTAATTGGTAAATATTCCAACAGGATAAGGGTCTAACTTCCTATTTTCCATCCCCATTTTAGTATTATTAAAGGAAAGAAAAGAAAAAGGAGATTCTAGGGCTTATATACAAATTATTTATTTATTTATTTATTTAAAAAATAGAGCATTACTTATGATTATTGACAACCAAGACATCTACCTTTACTTTATCCCCCCATTCATTACTTGGAATTTTAACTTTAATTTGAAAAAGTAGAAGAAGGTTGTATGTTATCATTTTGCCCATCATTTGCTAATTAATCAAATATATATGCCTTTGCCTTTTCTCTTTTATTTATTTTTACTAGTACTGCCTTTTTCAAGTCCTTTTAATATGATATGGTGAAGTGCATGTACTACCTTAGATGGTGTTTTAGTGTTTAATCATTCATGCTATAAAAAAAATGAAAAAAATATAACTTATTATTTGTTTAAATTTGTTTAATAATTAAGACAACTAATCATTTGTGGATAAAATATGACAAGTGAGAACTTATCTTATTGATGGAACTAACATCTATTTCTTAATTCTCAATGTGTGATTATTGCTTTCCCAATCCAATCATCCCTTAGAAAAATTCACTCTTCAAACACTAACAAAAGTCAAAAGGATTTTTTTTTTTTTTTTTTTTGGTGGTGGTAATTTTCTCTGTGCCGGTCTATTTTGTTGTTATTGACTACAAATATGATAATTTTTATATGATCTAGGTATTGTACTTAAAATAAATAAATAAATAATTGAGGGGCAGATGTTAAATTTATTATATTTTTAACCATTATTCAATTGAACTTAAATTGAAAAACATGGGAATAAATTTAGGCCGAATTGATAACCATTTATTTTTTTTTAATTTTTTTAGTTTTTTAAAATTAAACTTATAAACATATCATTTCTTATTTAATTTTTTTTTGTTTACTTTTTACAAATGCTTTAAAAAACCAAGTCAAGTTTTGAAAATTAAAAAAATAGTTTTTGTTTTTAGAATTTAGTTAAGAATTTAACTATTTTACTTATAAAAGATATTAAACATGGTAAGAAATTAAGAGAAAATAGACTTAATTTTAAAAAACCAAAAGATTACTAAATGACACTTAATTCAGCTAAAAACTTAAATTCGTTTTTATGTTTGCCCTAAAGTATAGGTCAAATTGATAAATAGGAAAAATAATAATAATAACAGTAGGGAGATATTGGGAGGGTGAAGCAACAAAAAATTTGACCTACTTTGTTACATCTACAAGAGGTCAATTGGCTTAGTTTTTTTGGCATCGGGTTGATAACAATAATAATAATAATAATATTATTGGGTAGAAAAAAAGAAAAAGAAAAAAGAAAAAGAAAGTGGGACTGGGAGGGGAAAAGGACAAAAAAGAGTGCACCGTCAAGGGGTGCGCCGAAGCCACGTCGTTTAGTAAGGATCCAGTGATTGAAGTCCACGTGGAAAATAAAAAACCCGCATCCTCGTTTCAGAAATGGTCGGATATTTGTCTCCCTTTTTCTTCCCTCTCTTCTTCTTTCCAACATAGGATTCTAAATTCCCAATGCTAAATGAGATTTAGAGAGAGAGAATTTTGTATTTCCATCCTTTTTTGTTCTATTCATATAGCTTGTGTGGAAGTGGTTCTTAAATAATTGGCAAATTTATTAAATCATCTCAATAATATTATTCTATACATTAAATTAATTAATTAACAAAACCCCAAAATACATACATTTCCCCCATTGTCACTTAACTTTGAGGACCTATATTATTCTTTATTACTGGTATCATATTTGTTTATTTTGAGATCAAAGCTTTCTTATTATTAGTTTGTGTGATTAAAATGTGTGAGTTTTTTTTTTTTTTTTTTTTTTTTAATATCCTAACATTTATCTAACTTTTGATCAATTGCAAATTAAACACACTTTTGAGGTGTCATGCATCAAGCTAATATGATTAATTAAACTTAACGTAACAATTTGGTGATGATAATTCTAGTTACGAAGTATTAATAAAAAGTCAAATCATAATTATATAGAAGTTAGTATAGAATTATGATTTTTTTTTTCCTTCAGCTTATAAATGATGAGTTTTTGAACAAAATATATATATATATATATATATACAACAAAATAATCTGTGTTTGCAAATTAGAGAAGTGATGCCAAAGGCATGTGACACTGGTCTTTTCTTATACAATAATTAGGTCACTTTATTAAAAAAAGAATTATTGAGAGGAAAAAAAAGACATAAAACATACAAGATCTAAATGCAAAAAAGAAGAAGAAAAGACAAAGTATATTTTGCAAAGGGAAGAGGATTCTCTTCACCTAGTCATCAAGTGTAATACACAGTAGAGAAGAAGATGACAAAGAAAAACACATACAAATCTAAATCAAAGGATATGGGAAATGGATTTTTGCAGATATCTTATATTGTATTAAAGAATATGAGAAAAACATGACCTTATTTATTTATATGTTTTTTGATGTGTATATATGGATTTTATTTTTGATTATTTGCATTTGGTCCAAAAATTGCGTTTTATTGACCATATTTGTAGTTATGGGACAATATTATACGCCTTAGGTTGTATTGTTTGTGAGCTTCGGAGTTATGGGACCGAGATGCGCTTTGTCGGTTCTTGTCTCATTTTTATTAATTCCCATTCTTCTTTTTATTACTTATTAAACAAAAAAAGAAAAAAAGAAAAAAAAATTCATATGCTCACCGTTTATTTTATTTTTACTTAAAAATATTTCATTGTCTTCGTTAATTTGTTACACCTCCTAAAATTTGTATTCTAAATTATGTTATTTATCTGTGCCTGATATAAAAAAAAAAAAAAACTTATCTCATAATTAATTATGTAAAAAAATTCTATTTTAAAATGCCTCTCATATTATATTTTTTTAATTAAAAAAGGTCTCTATAATTTGAAGAATTTATAATGTATTCTTTATGATTTATAATTAATAGTTACTATAGTTTGTTAAAAGCTAAATATTCTCTACTATAGAGACCAAATTTTGACTTTTTTCAAATTAGAGGAACCAATTTTGCAATTCAAATAATATTATATTGTTCCCATTCCTCTAATAATTTCTTGATGACTCTGATAAAGTTCATAATATTAGTAATTTTAACTCTTTTTAAATAAATAAATATGATGTTTCATATAAAAGATAATTAATAATAAAGGAAATAATCCATATATTTTATAAAGATGGCAACCCCTAATTCTCAAATCTTTGTGGTGAAAGAGTTTGAATTCTCACGTAATTGTAATTTTTTTTTTTTTATATTAAAAAAATCATTAGAGGCAGATAAGAACGTTAACCATGCGTTTAACAGATTTATTAATTTAAAATAGTATTTATTGTAACAAAAAAAATGTTGTTGAGGTCTCAAATTCTCCATTTTGAGAGAATCTTAAGACAAACCACTTTAATTAAAAGAGACATGTCGTGGCAAACCGCCACCCATCTTCCCTAACACAGAATAATATATTTTCCTAACCTTTGTTTATTAGGCTAACCTATATGATTTATTAAATAATAAATGAGAGAGCTTTATTTAACCACAAAAAAAAAAGGAGGAGTTTTTGTTTGATGATTCAAAGGGATGAATTGCAACCGTAAGAAAATTGGGGTAACTTATTAAATTAATTTGTAAACTCGAAAAAGATTTTGATGATTCTAATGACATTAATTTGAGGCTATGAACTATATACCAACTAAATATAAATTTATATTTGATATACTCTATTAGTCATACATTTCTAACATATAAACAACCTGTAATTAACATTAATTAATATCTAATATATTCAATTTTATAAAAGTAACCATGCTATTATATTTATCGACATGTCGACATTTTCATTGATATTTCTAAATTTTCACGAGTTTGGTATAAACATAAAAGTTGAATTGACATTTTCATTATATGGTAAAAAAATCATTGAAAATTTTTAAGAAACTAAAAATATCGCTAATGCAAATATAATATAAATAATAACACATGCTAAACTTTTTTTAAAAAGGTAAAATGTTATCTATCAAATTAAATGTTTATTTTTAACATCAAAATTTTGTTGATATTTCTATTGACATTCTAATAAAATTGGGACCTCAATATTTAAATCTTAACAATAATGAATATATAAACATTTTATTAATTGCAAGCATATTGAAATACCCTTTCTTAAATGAAAAAAAAAAAAAAGAAAAAAAGAAAAAGAAACAAATGGTAGCAAACAAAGGAATCGCACGTTAGGGCTTGCCCAATCTAATATTTAGTGGGGTCCATTCAAGGCTTGGCCCAATCAAACTTTAAGTGGGATCCTTGTCAGGGGTTTTGGCCCAATCTAAACTTTTAGGCTGTCCCATGTCCAATTTTACATTTCATATTCACTCTTTTTTATTCTCAAACCAAAATTCCAACCAAAATGACATATTTTATTCTATTAGAATCAGACCGAGTCAAGTCGGCTCATTCGTATTGATCATTAGTGACCTCTTCAGTCAAAAATAAGAGAAGATAAATTATAAAAATCACACCTAAAGTATGGTAGTGGTTGCAATTATAACCTCAAGCTTTCAATGGTAAAAATTGATCATTCGAACTTATATAAGTATTAAAATTTGATTCTCAAATTTACATATTGTAGAAATGTAACCGTTAAAAAAGTTTGATGATTCAATTTTTATCCTTTGGGGGTCTAATTTCTACAACTACTATAAGTTTAAGAGTCCAATTTTAACACTTGTATAAGTTTGAGGGCTTAATTTTTGTAATTGAAAGTTTGAGGGTGTAATTGCAACTATCACTATTCTTCAAAGGTGATTTTTATTATTTGTCCAAAAAAAAAAAATTAACAATCATACAACCATCTTTCGTGCAATGTTGGGCACTATGTTAGTTGGAGAGAGGCGTGGTGAAATAGACATATCTGTAAAGATCCAGACTAATTACACCTAGTCATCCATAGAGTGTTAGGAGAGTATCTTAGATAATTAAGTAAATGACATTATCCTTAGTATTAAATGATTTTACCAAGCTTTTCTCTCTTTTAGGAAAAATCTAGAGAAGTCATTACCATAGAATTATTCTAAGCTAACACACATTTCAATTGAAATCTGAAGATTATTGAATATTTTCTAAAAATATATATATACTTAAGATCTAAAATTTGCAAGAAAAAGAAAAAAGCCATTGATTTAGGAAAGAAATAACAATAGAATTGAATCTACAATATTTTGAGGGGATGGAATTTGAGAGTACATGCTCCACGTTGGAACCTTTTTTTTTTTTTTTTTTGAAAAAAAAAGAGCAAAAAGGGAAAACCAAAGCAAAAATATCTTCTAAAAAACAGGTGGCGATACCATTGAGTTTAAAGAATTTGGTCATATGCATGGGTAGATGCGGACAATCTATATCTTTTATAAATATCCATGCATCTTCTATTAATTTCAATATTAATATATACACTAATAACAACATATATACTTAATTTAGAAGTAAACATATAAATTTATAGTTAATTTTTATAATTTTTATTTATAAAAATATCTATTGATATCAATTTATCTGTAAAATTGAAATTTCAATATCAATATTAACATCGATAATCTACTCTCAAGCGTTTATAATATAGTTACAAATATAATATTCTCTAAAATTAATTAGGAACAAAACACTTCTTAGAAAATATTAATGATTGTTTAGACTTTAACAAACTTTAATAATAATAAGATACATTGTAACGTGTAGCGATCCTTTTTTAAGATTTTGTAAATATAACAAATTATATATGATTTTTCAAATCTGTCAAATGATAATTTTTAATTCTCATTTTGCCCTTATTTAAACGAAGCCTAACATTGACAAAAAAAAAATTTCTAGTATTGATAGACTATCCTAGTTAGAAGTCTACTGCTTCCTATCATGATTAACTTTTTTTCAATTATTGTTTTTATAGTGATAGTTACTGACTTCATAAATAAAATTATTTATAGAATTTTATCCGTAACTACTATTGATAGACTTCCATACGTATATAATTCTATCAACAATACAAGTCTATGATAGACATTGACAATCTTCGATACAATTATAGTTCTAATAACAAATACAAGTCTAAATTATTAATAATAAAAGTCTACCTATGATAGTTATGGATAGACTTCAATACATATAATTCTATCAATAAGACAAGTCTATCTATGATAACATTGATAAACTTCAATACAAATATAGTTTTAATTACAATACAAGTTTACGATTGAGATAGATGTTGATAAAATTCTATCAACAATACAAGTCAATTGATGATGAGCTTCTATATAGCTAATAGACTTTTAATTACCTCGATCATTTTTTATGGGTCAATAATCAGTACCCATGTGAAGTAATTTTGGAACTTGATGTTCATAATTTTTTTTAAAATAAAGATTGTTTGTAGGCTTTGAATTATGTTTTTTTATGAAGTCAAATATCTTTAAAACCATTTGATGAAATATCTCTACCTCTCATTGAATTAATAATACACATTTGAAAATGTAATATAGTATGATATTGACAAGATTTTATGTCAAATCGTGTACGAAGAGAGAAATAAATAAAGAGAATGGAATAGAATTGAAATTTATCCCTAATTTCTATATCAATCTATATTAGCACTTGAAAATAAGTTGTAGGAAATAATCAAAAGTTTAGATTACAAGATATATTTATATGGTTAAAAGCAATACATACATATATGTGACCCTAAATTAAGAATGTTTAGTGAAAGTAAAGTAAACCAAAATGAAATAAAATCATATGAGACTGGTTAAATTTAAAACACCCATACAGAAATTAAAAAAAAAAACAGCATAACACCAAAGGGAATTAATAAGAACTGATGAGTGAATTTAGTAATTAAATTAGGAAGAATCCACATGCTTACTCAATTCTTCCAACCTCTTTAGCCTCAGCTTTTCACTTTCACCAACCATCTAAAAATAGGAACACAAAATCTTAATTTAAGAAAAAATAAATAAATAATTGAAAAAAAGAAGGGAAAAGTACCCAATTTACGAAACTAACCTCCATTAGTTTTGATATTAACTGTACTTTTTCGTTGTTCTTTTCATTAAAAACATCAAGGGCATCTTTGTACTCTTTCTCCTGTCACACAAAACAATTTCAACCATTTTTCAGCACAAAATATACTATTGTAAAAATCTACCATAATTCTTTTTTGTTATGTGATTAATACATTGAGAGTATTATTACTGCTTTTGTTTTTTTCAAAACCATTCTCAATTTTTTTTTTTTTTTTTTTTTTTTTTTAATTTGATAAAAATACATTTGGATAAATATTTTTTTATTTTATTTTTCTCAAAAAATATGAAGTGGAAGAATGAACCCTCCGCTATTAAAATGATAATAATATGATAAATGTCCATTTATCCACTAAGCTAATATTGAATTTATAATTAATCTTTAAGATTTGTTTAGTTATTTTCCTTTTGGAGATGAGTGAGGTTTTTAGATTCCTCGCCAAAAAGGTATTCAAGATTTCTTCAATGTTCAGAATAACATTCTTTACAAATCTTCTGATCATTCTAAAATTATATATAAAAGCCATCAAATCAGAGTCATTAAAAATAAATTTACAACTGTTTTAAAAAAAATAAAATAATTTTAGAAACAAGAAAAAAAAAAGTAGAGAGAAAAAAAAAAGACCTTCTTTTGGCATGTTAGTCCGAGAGGCTTTAATTCCTTGTTTAGGGCATCGATTTTCTTACGAATTTGTCCAATTTCCTTCCTCATTGGATCCCCCCCTATGGCTTCAAGTTCCTGTTCATCAATTAATCATATCAAAATTTGTAGGTTTCCAAGAACAATTTCTCACAGAAACAGAATTCCAACAGAGAAATTGGTTGCAGAGATGAAATAGAAAGAAGAGGTCTTATGAATTAGGGTTTAGTTAGGGAGGAAAGAGATGAAGGACCTCTCGAAAAGTAGTCAAACGCCTTGATTCTTCCTGGACTCGGCCGAGACGAACTTGAAGTTTGTTATGAAGCTCGGTCCTCATCCGGTCGATTTCCTCTTCCTTTTCCCTGAAAGCCGCAAGCGCAGATTTGGACATCTCATCGTCTTCTTTGCTACTGAAACTAAAATTTGCAGAATTATCTAACATTGCTTGAAGTTGCTGTGGATTCTGCTCGCTCTGCATCTTTCTCTCGTCTTGATCTTGATTTTTCTTGAAACCACCGCCCTTTTTTTTGTTTTTGCTTCTTTGAATGAACTAATGAATGAATCGGCTAGTTCCTTTCCTTTCCTTTGCTTTGCTTTGCTTTTCTTTTCTTTTGCTTTTACAATCGGCTATTTCCACATCTTCAATTTCTGACCCTTGGATTAGAGTAGCACGGGACAACAGACTTTTTGGACCCAAAAAAGGACCCCCCAAAAAAAAAAAAAAAATCTATTTGTATTTAAGGCCTATTTTTCCCAAAAAAAAAAAAAAAAAAAAAACATTTTTATTTAAACACTTTTATAAATATGGTTTAACAATTGTTTCTCAAAAATATTTTTATATATAAATTTGTTTGGTTGGTTATATATTAAAAATATTTTTATTAATATCAAATTATTATAAAAGACGATTATAAAATATTATGAACTAATAATTTAAAATAATAATCGTTGAAATTGGTCGTCTGGAGTAGTCGCTGCCAAAGTTGGTGGTAGTAGTTATCGAAGTTGGCTGGAGTTGACGGTGACCTGCAAAGGGTGGTGATAGCCATGACAACATAGTAGAAATAAGATAGATGACTTTTGAGGACATTTTGATAATTTTAAGAATTATACAAATTAGGAAGAGATTAGCTATCAAACAGTTAAAAATTATTTTTTAAAAAATTGATTTTAAGGATTTATCTAAAACCAATCTATTTCATAAACTCATCTTTTCAAAAGGTAATTGACAAATATTCTAATTTTTTATAAAATGGATTTTTTTAAAAAAAAAAAAATTTAAATAAAACACATTTTAATTAATTGAGTCTTCACTTCAATATCACATCATATTTGAAATCCTATCCTATGAATGTTGAAGGCTTCTTAGAAGTTAGAGGTCAACTTCATTTGCTTAGTTGTTGCGGTCCTCAAGGGCTTGTCTTATTTTTTATTATATTTGAGTTTAGGACCATTTATGTGTATGTTTATGTAATGTTCCAATCAATACGAGATACACATATGAGCAAAATTACAATTTTAGACATTCTTTTGTCATTTCTGTATTTTGCCGTTCTTTCAGTTTTAGATTTTTTTTTTTGGAATGAGAATTTGAACAACTTGTAATGACCCTTATTTAGAGATAAGATTTGTGCCATGTTGTACGTAATCCAAAACACCCTTTCTTCCATTCCAATCATCGTAATATATTTTTTTTTCTTTTTTTTTTTTTCCTTTTTCATCTTTTTAAAGTTAAAATCATGAAGTTTTAATATTTCGATGAAATATATACGTTTTATATTAATTAAATTTTGTCTACATTGGGTTACCCTTAATTTTAAATTAAAACATAAACGTTTGTGAAGGGTTATTTTGGATTCTTTCTTGTTTTTTAATCCCAAAAATCTTTTTCTTTTTTTAAAAAATTAACAAATCCATTATTCATCTTCTATATTTTAAAGGTTATTTTCTTAAAAAAAAAAATAAAAAATAAATACTTGAATGCATATTAGACTACATTTATATTTGTGCATCTCATATTGAGTACACATGGGACTGCACTCATATTTGTGCCTCCCATATTATTTGAATAACAAAAAAAAAAAAAATCAAAAATATTTTTAAAGAAAAAAGAAATTGTCATATGTAGTAAATTATGATTAGGGTTGGTAAAAAAATCTCCGGGGCCGGGAATTTCCAATTTGACTGGGGATAGGGATCAAATCGGGTATTAAAGTCCCCGATTGGGGACAAGGTGGGGATGGGGAGAGTATCCCCGCCCCGTTTGTGACCCTGATTTTGCTCCGTTTAGTTTTTAAATATATATATTAATATATTAAATATATTTTATTTATATAAAATTTTAAGAAATTTAGAAAAAAAAAATTTGTCTTTTTTAAATTATGTATTAATTTTTCATTAAATTTTTTTTGCTTACTCTAATGTATTAAGTTTTTTTTTCTTCTTGATTTTTTTAATCCAAACTCTAAATCGAGGAGATTAACTTATTAGCTTTTTTAATAAAAAAAATTTTGTTCTTATATTCAACAAACATGTGAAGTTAATAAGGGTAAGTATAACATTTTTTTTAATAATTTTTTTAAAAATTCAAGTGGTGTTTTCTAATATTTCGGGGATGAGGACTCGATTCTCCAACGGGGAATCTCCGTCCTTGTCCCCAACTTCAATTTGCGGGGATAGGAGCAAAGATGGAGATTAATTTTTCCTACGGGGACAGGGATGGGAAATGTCGCCATGTTCCATTGCCAACCCTAATCATGATTCAACAATAGAGTTGTCAATACAAAGATAAACAATCTTATACACTTAAATATGTTTCTTTTGATGTCCAAAATCCTTGTCATGTATATATTTATAGGCTAAATATATAAATTTTCATATTTTTTTTCCTTATCAATTTTGTCTTCAATTTCGTCCATAATTTCTTTTTCAATGATGTATTCAATTATTCTTTTATTCTAACTCTAATTTCTATGTGATGTAAAACATTATAATATTTGGTTGATATATTCAAAATAAAACGGTCTTACACATTTTATAATAATAATAGACAATAAAATTTTAATTCTTGATTATATTTTATTTTGCTGACAATTTTTTTTTAAAATGTATACATGTATTAAAGTATGAAATTCAAATTAAACAAAAAGTATAAACCTTATGTTAATAATTAGGCGACATTTGCTTAAATATATGCAAGTCAAACATTTTATCATTAAAGTTCATGATATTTGTATACAATGATTAACCTAAGAGAACATGGTTAAAAATGGCCCAATTGCTAATCAAATTTAGTATTTCTTCCTATTTTTGTTTCATTTTATAGAAAATTTGAATATATATATATATATATATTCCTTTGAATTAAAACTTTTACTTCTTACTAGCCATAGTTACTTAATTTAAGAACAAAACTTAGTGAAGTTTTTTTTCTTTTTTTCTTTTTTTAAATTAACATGATATAATGAGTTGAATATAATGTTGAGTAATAAGTATCAATGTGACTAGAATTTCTTGATATATGCCATGAGAATAAATAAGACATAAAGAAGAATAAGTCTGCTACATCAAGCGTGTACTATAGATCTCGAGATCAAAAGTTTGATTTCCTATAATCTCACATATAATAATAATAATAATAAGCCTATTTTCAACGTTGACAAAGAGTACTTACCCTTCTAGAAGCCAATATTTACTTAACGAAGAAATAATTCATTTTCATATCAAATATCAAACCTGATCATTATAAAAATGATAGGATAAAAGTTTTGGTCTAATTCAAAAATAGCATGCCTTCTTTATTGTTTTTTATTTTATTTTTATTTAGCAACAATATGACAAAGTCAAGAGAATCAATGGTGGAGTGTCTCAAGGGCAATGAAATTATTAATATTCAAATACTTGAAATTTCAACGGACTAATATCCTATATGTATATATGTATATGATATTCATTTTCTATATTTTAAAAAAATAACAAAAATCATTTGATATTTTTCAATAATTTTAAATTTTATCCCAAAATGATTGAATTAGATCCAATATTTTACTTTTAAGTATGTATTAGGTGAGAATAAAATTATGTGATAAATTATCAAATTAGTCTAAAAGTTTGAGCTTAATTTGAATTTAGTCCTTGTAGTAAAGTTTTAATATTGGTCCCAAATGGATTTAAAAAATATTTATTTTGGCTATATAATCTGTTTAAACTTTACAAATCGTCCCTACCATTATCAATGTGTCGTGTTGTCATCTACGAGGTAATAAAGTTGTGTTTTCAATTTGATTGACTATAAATTTAGTGTTTAATACCTAAGTTGAAGTAAAAAAGTACTAATTAATTAAAGAGGTAGATTTTCATGTGAATAAATATAGTTTGAAAATCATTTATGAAGTTTAATCCAGCCATGAAAATTAAATTGAAGCTCATATGATTAAGATTATTAAATTGAAACTCAACAAAAACAATAAGATAAAATTGAAAATTTCAAAATATATATAGAGCAACCTAAAACTAAACTCAAATCCCATAAATAGAGTCATAATTTAACCTAATGTATTGACTACTCACACATCAAATTGATTTGATTACTTTTTGTGAGATTACTAATTAGGGGTATATGGGTAAGATTAGTAAGATACTAGTTAGGGGTATTATTGGTAAATAATTAATGGTGTCTTTGTTATAAATAACCTTGAAAGTTTTAATGTTATTTTAATATTAAGGCCCATATACTCTAAACTAAGTGATAATAAGTTCAAACATCTAACTCTATAAGTTCGAACATCCTGACTCTCACCCCACATATTATTAACGTTAAAAAAGAAAAGGAAAAAGTAGCCATATATACTAATACTAAAAAAATTTCCTCACACAAGTATAAGCTACCTACTTTTGTTGCTTGCCATAAGAAAATTTAAAAATAGTGTGGGCCTATACAATAAAATAATATATAATCTAATGACGTGTCAAATATAGAATGTAATTGAAAATTTGTGTGTCATACCAACATGCTTTTAAAAAATAGAGTGAAACCGACACTAGTGTAAGGTCATTAATATTTATAAAAACAAATTTATAGCAAAGGTTTAAAATCAATGTTGATGGAAATAATGAGACCTTAATTTTACGAAAAATTTGATGGAAATATCAATTTCAATAGATATTTCTAGAAAAATTTTAAAAAACAAAAATTCAAAAAAACAAAAATTCAAAAAATAAATTTAAATTAGTAAGTAAATATTTTAGGATTTTTAAAAGCCTATTATTTATAACATGTTTACATTAGTGATATTTTGTTGCTTGCTTTATGTTTTGTGGATTTTTCAACGATACAACGAAAATATCCATTCACCATTCATATCGATGTCGAACTCATAAAAACATAAAAATATCGATGAAAATATGGATATGTTATTGGAAATTTAATACCATGGCATAAATAAAAAGTGTATAATAATAATGTATAAGAGATGTATTGAAAATTTTCTTTAGTGAGGCGGAGTGGCAGCGCCGCCACTTGTCAGGCAAAGCGCACGGCGGTGGGCAGGTGGCAGCACTTTGGGGAAGGGCAAAGGCGGATGAAAATGAATCAAAACTCAGAAGTATACAACCAGGACAGAATCGACTTTTCACCTTTACCCGTGTTTGGTTGATTTATGTCTTCAACACAATCAATCATTTCCCATTTGCTTTGCTTTATAATTTATATCTATTTTTTATTCTCTCTTTTTCTTTTTTTCTTTTTTTTTTTTTTTTCTATTTTAATTGTCTCATTTTTAGTCTTTTTAATATTAAGTTTTAATTGGAATGGCGTGGAAGGTGAGGTAAAAAAAATATAATCCACTTCCTTGACTTAATAAGATATTTAGAATATATCATCTTTATGTTCACTCTACTCTACCATTGAAGAATTAAAGTCGAGGAACTCAAAAAAAAAAAAAAAAAAAAAGTCGAGGATCGAGAATCTCGATTTAGAAAAATCAAACTCCCCCTTGGAAAAGAAAATTCTTTATTTCTAATTCTTTTGTTGTTCTTTTTTCTTTAAAAAAAATTGTATATTAAAACTAAAGTTGTATAGATCTTTGCGCCAATTTAATATTTTAAATTTAAAATATATTATATATAGAGGAATTTTATATATATATTAATAATTTAGTCAACAAGTTAATAAATAAGAAAAAAAGCTAATTACAAATTTAGTCTCCACACTGTTTAATAGATAATTGAACTTTCAATTTTATATCTTATAACATGTTCATTCATTTGAAACTTTTAAAATTTAATCAATTTATTAAACACAAAATTAAATTTTAAGTGTAATAAAAAACTTTAAATTTAAAGTTCTATATCCAACATGTCTTTAAATACTTAGTAGACACTAATCAATCAATCGCTTCCAACTCAAAAATATTTATACAAAACAACAATACTGATTATTTATAAAGTGAAAACAAATCTACAACTACAACAACTGTGTGAATACTATACTTTATACTGGAACCCTCATAAAGTTGGGGGAAAAAAAATAATACAAAGAATAGAGAAGCAACTCATTTGGTTTCCCCAAATTGAGATTTCAGATTAGTTTACAGTTTTGTAATGAGAAAAAGAAAAAGAGAAAATCATCTCTTTTGGAAGTTGAGGAACTTCATGCTATAAGCAAAGACAAAGAAGTAGAGGAATACCCAACCAAAATGAGCCAAAGCAATGTATGGGAGAAAGTCATATTCAAACCCAAATGTGTCTTTGAGGAAAGTTTTGACTGGAATGTCCACTCCCCCTGCTATGTGAAGATTACCTCCTTTGTTTCCTACTTGAGATGTCACTAACCCATTGATTGTCCAAGCAATTGGAGACAGCCAGTAATACCATCTCCACCAGATTGGGATTTGCTGCAAATTCATTTCAATATTAAAATCAAGTTCATACAATACTAAATATAACTTTAATCAATTCAAAGGAACTGCAAATTCACTCACTGGTCTTGGAACCATGAATCCAGAGAACAAGTTCCAAAAGCTGAGGAAGAAGGACATGGCTATGGCTGCAATTTGTGGGCCTGGCGTAAGTGCAATGATCATCATCCCAAACATTGTGAAGTAGACAAAGCACATCAAAATGAAGTAGTAGAACCACAGGAAATTTGATGCCTTCCACTGGAACCCCATCATGGAGAAAAGTAGAAGAGAGTAAATTATTGTTTGAATTGCATTGTAGATTACTTCAATGGAAACCTGCAGAATAAGGGAGTTGTATATTGTAAGTAAGCCAAATGGTACTTTATATTAGTTCTCAGAATGGTACTAATGAGTAAAGAAATGAGGTTATTTTTTACCTGAGAAAATGCATAGGGCAATGGAGAGTACATGCCAGCAGCTCTTTCACGGTAGAAAACTGTTCTCTCTATAGAAACCACTGGCTGTATTGCAGATGCATTACTGGCTCCCAAGAATAGAATAGCAGCATACATAGCACCCAAGAAGTTCCTCAGATCTTGTTCTTTTTCACTGTTTGGATTAAGTAATAAATGTAGTTAATGAATAGTGAGTAACATGGACCTATGTAAGTTCAATAAATACAAAATGTGATGTATAATGAGTCTTGATCATTACGTTTTTTCACCCTTGTTCCAGAAGATAAGGCCAAACAGAAGTCCAATAATGATTGTCATGAAGAACCGCACCGCGTTGTATCGAGGGTTTCTCCAGTATGATCGATACCATTTCCAGAAACAAGCTTTGAACTGAACATTGAATGATTGGGAATACTTGGTTGGGAAGTGGAGGTCTTGAGATCCGGGAGGTGGAGTACTGAGTTCTGTAATAAGTTCTTGATTTCTCCTGAAGAATTTATATTAAGAGAAACATGGAGAATTGAAATCATGAGAATCCTAGAACATGAGTCAAAAGAATTGTGAAGAAAAAACAAGTGAGAATCGAATTCGAGCGAACGTACTGATAGAGCGCAGAGTTGGCATAAATGTCTGCAAAATCGACATCAAGTTGAGTCTCAACAGATGAAGCTGTGACCTCAAGCATCCAAGTAGCAGGATTGTAGCCATCTCTAATCTTTGGAACCCCCGGAACACTCTGTTGCAGTTAAAAAGGAGTGTTACACTCTCAAGCTCAATTCGATAACGAGTTCGTTTTTAGTTAGTAAAAGTAAGCTAGTTGACAAATAATTTCTTAAACATGTTCTCACTTCAAAATATTCGACAAGCCTGTGAGACTGGTGACCAAGAGATCCAGCATAAATGATTTGTCCTCCACGTTTCATCAAGACCAGCTGTTTAACGCATGAAAACAAGATCAAAATATAAGAAGTTCATTTTGCTTCTGAAAAGGAAATTAATGACTATATGTGGAATCATATTGTTGTAATACCTCATCAAAAGACTCGAAAATATCTATGCTGGGCTGGTGAATTGTGCAGACCACAGTTCTCCCAGTATCAACTGTGTTTCTCACTGTGCGCATAACAATGGCTGCAGCTCTAGCATCAAGACCGGATGTTGGTTCATCCATGAAGATGATAGATGGATTGGCCACCAGCTCTACAGCTATAGTTAACCTCTTCCTTTGCTCCGTTGAAAGACCATCTATACCAGGAAGTCCAACTAAAGCATCTCGAAGAGGGTTAAGTTCCACCAGTTCCATAACTTCTTCCACAAACATCTATAACAAAGACACAGAAGGAAATGTAAGAATAACAAAATTCAGGCAAATGAAACCCTTTTTTTATCCAAATACTTGGGCTAAAAGGGGATACATGAATATTAGATGATTGTCAAGGACAATGGAACCACCTATATCTCCACAATAGTATGATATTGTCCACTTTGAACCGCCATCATAGCTTTACTTTTGAAATCAATCAAAAAGGTTCATACATATTGTCACTCATTTATACACTCACTATCTTTCCCTTATCTAGCTAATGTGAGACTTTGGTTACACTCTCAACAATCCTCCTATTGAACAAAGGACCACCAAGCCTCCCTTTGAATAGTCATCCATTTGTCAAACTCTCATTCAAGCTAATTAAACTGCCTATCGATAGAGCTCAACCAACAATAATGATGATGATATCTTGAAGGCTAAGAAAAGAAAAACAAACCTTTCTTGTAGCTGTGTTGACACTTGAAGGAAGGCGAAGCCATGCTGAATATAGCACCGATTCGTAGACAGTAAGATGTGGGGAATGAATGTCATTTTGTTCACAGTAACCAGAAACTCGAGCAAATGTTTCTTGATTCTTCGGGTAACCAGATATATTGATGCTTCCTTCAATGTATCCTCCTGTCTTTCTTCCTGCTAAAACGTCCATTAGAGTGGTCTTTCCAGCCCCACTTACACCTACAAGTGCTGTCAAGACACCAGGTCTGAAAGCTCCACTGACATCTCGCAGTAATTGAAGGCGATCTTCATCAATTCCTTGACTCTTCATTTCCTGATGATAACAAAAATTTATTTTAATGCCAAGCTAACAAGAGAAATTGAATTTGAACAAGAGAACGATCTTATGAGGGGGAAAATGTAGAAGAAAGCTGCACAATTGGAAAGCTTTGTAAACTGTAGAAGATAATAATGAGTTTCATTTGCTTGCAGTTCCTATACATTGCTTAGAACAGCTATTTCTTTGCATGGAATTTAGAATATGACCGCAAGAATGAGTAACTTACAGCAGGCATATCCACATAGTAGTTGACATGGTTAAATGCAAGGGAAAGCGGCTGAAAGGGCAAAACCATTCCTTTCTTTTCTGAACTATTTGAATTATTTGCTACATTTGAAGACTTTATAGGTTGCATTTGAATACCTGTATTTAATCAGACATTTAGACAAGATTATACCAAAAAACATTTACTCAAGGGAAAGAGTTGGAAGTTTCTTACCTCTGGATGCAGAATATGGATTTTTCTTATCATTTGCCTCATCAGCAATGGCAGCTCTTGAATCGCCCAAAGCTGAATTTGGGTTGTCAAGTCAGTAATAGCAAAAAGAATAACTTTTATAGAAAATTCTTAAATGGAAACCAGACAATTTGACTTACGGTTGAGGAAAGTCAATGCAAGGATGAACAGTATGTTGAAAAGAAAAGAGAATCCAAATAGTGCTCCAACACAAATCCAATACATTTTATTAGTATTATAAAAGTCTCTTGAAGCAAGAAGAACCTTCCCAACTGTAGTTCCATTTAATAAGGGATCTGTAGAAGGCTGCATCAAGCCAATAGAGTTTTAGTTTTGGAAACTAACTAGTTGTGAATTTTGATTACGATTTTAAAGACATTACAGTTACTTTTGTATCATTATCACATCATACCTTATTCCATCTATCGTCTAAGAACTCATTAATGACAATTGCATTTTGTCCATACATCATAGGAGAAATGTAGTAGCCCCATATCATCCATGGCTCTATGTCACCTGCAGGAATTACAAATATTTAAGTACTACTGATATCCAAGTAAGGAAGAAGCTGAGATTTCATTGAATATGTATTGTCACAAAGAGATTGTGGCCATGTGGGTAAGACTTGAAGGTAAGCAGTTAAAAGGCAAGAGGGTTTAATCCACTTACCTTTGGCAATGATGAAGCCACCTAATACAAAGACAATTAGTAGAGTAAAACTTCCCATAGTACTTGCAATAACTTGTACTCTTCCAGCTGCAGCAATGAATCGAAAGAGGGACAGAGCCATTTGATGGATTCCAAAGTATGCTAAGAATTGGCGGAAAAACCTATATAATAACAAAAGGAAGCTCTTTACTCTTGATAAAACTTTGACAGTTCTCCAATGCTATTACAATTCAAACATTAAATTTATGAGATGGTCGGTTCAAAATACCTGCTAGCAGCCGGAGCAAACCCAATTGTGTAGTAAGTAAGACCAATCCAAATGCCTGATTCCATCAATGATAAAGGAATTCTGAGTACCCAAATGGGCAACCCAAAAGCCCAACCAGGGAAAAACAAAGAATCTCTCTGCTTATAGAAGACAGGCAGCCTGGTAATGGTTAAGGCTAGTTCTGCCATTCCATTAAACATCATATTGATTAAGCTAAAGAACAGGGCTCCAAAAAACTGTCCACCACCTTGCAAAGTGCCCACTTTCATTTCTGTCCTGAAGAACACTGTCATTGTAATTAAAGACATGATTGTTATCTGGACTGTCTTGAACACATAGATGAATGAGTTACGCTTCATCAAAAGCCACTCCCTTGAAAAAAGAGCCTTGAAGAGTTGCCAATTGGACAAGCCATACTTTTGGGTGACCAATGCAGCTGGATGGGTACTCCTTTTGTCAAAAGGAACACTGAGTTCTGTGTTAAGACGTTGCCCAATATGAAATTTTTTGAATCCTTGTATAAATTCAGGAACAGAAACGTATCTGTAAGGTTGGCTCTTTCTAAACCAGTATTGTTCTTGGTCCTTTTTGGATGTGACTTCTTGCAGAAAGTCAGCTACTCCTTTCCTTTCTGGGCATTTGAAGCCCATGAATTCAAAGAACTCGAGGATGTTGTCACGTGGACCTTGGTACACAACTTCACCCTCTGAAAGTAAAATTACATCATCAAAAAGCTCAAAGGTTTCTGGAGCTGGCTGTAGCAGAGAAATGATCATTGTTACATCCATTATGTGAACCATTTGCCTCATGAATTTGCATATCTGAAAAGTTGTGGAGCTGTCTAACCCAGTTGATATTTCGTCCATAAATAGTCCTTTTGCTGGTCCAACCAACATCTCCCCTACCAAATTTCAAACAATAATAATGAATAAAAATTCATTCCCATTACCAATGAAGTGAAAATCAGAACAAAAAACCTCTTGCTCTTATATATTAGTTCAAAGCTTTTGAGTTCATCGACGATTTAACTGAACATACCAGTAGTTACACGCTTTCTCTGCCCCCCAGAAATCCCCCTCCTCATCTCATTACCAACAATAATATCAGCACAAATATCCAATCCCAATATCTGCAGAAGATGCTCAAGATGATTAAGCTAAATGCAAAAGGAAAAAGAAGAGAAACCCAACAGTGGGAGAGTAAGAAAGGAAGGAAACATAACCTTGAGAACATAGTCAGTGAACAAGTTGGTTCTTTGGCCAGAAACTGAAATGGCTTTCATGAAGGCATCAATCTCAGGGTCAGGTTTGATTCCAGCTTCTTTTTCTCTTCTGGAAAGTTCTTCTAACATTTCATACCTGGTTCCAACGCCTTGGCATCTTCCTGAGAAATCAAATGTCTCTCTCACTGTCATTTCCCAGTTGTGAAGGTCGTGTTGGCTGATGTATGCAGAAGTCCTCTGAGGAACAAATTCCTTAAACTCATGCCCACAATACGTGATTCTTCCTGTTTCCTGTTCATAACCACATTTTGTTAAATTACTAATCAACTCAAAAGTTGTTTAAGTTGATGAATAATGATATATTTAATTATATCAACACTTTGTTATTCTTTTTATTTATATTTGGATATTCAAAACTGTGAATTTGAACACAAACCTTCAAGTTGTTTTCCAGTTTCCCTGCAAGTGCACGCAGGAATGTTGTTTTCCCAGAACTTGGAGGACCCAGAAGAAGAGTCATCCTGCATTTTTACATTGCGCCAATTACGTATCAGTTTTTTTTCCTCATCTGGGTGGAGTTCAATTCAATCCAAGAAGGGTATCAGCTAAATTTAATAATCATTTCTATTTTTTAAAGCTTAAATATAATGTTCTTAGCTATACAGCAGCTTATATTTTTCAACCGAGTTTCCATTAAAATTTTAAACAAATAATTGTATTAATTTAAAATTTAAATTTTTGTATGTGTATCATTTTATACCTTCTATTAAGTTCTGTTTAAATACATATTATGTGATATTTATAATTTTATCAATTAAACTCCTAAACATGAGTGAATAAGTTTAGACTTATTTAATATTTCTTAGGAAAATCATTCATTTTGTTCAAAATTGGTACATGAATGATTTTATAGAAAAAAATATAAATGTAAATTGATTCACTTATGACAATTTAAGAGTTAATTGATACAATTATAAGTCTGGTTAGTTTTCAAACAAAATCTAAAGGAAGTTGTAAATCGATATTGCCACTAAAAGTTTAGAGTTTGATAATACAACTCTTAAACTTTAGAGATATAAATTGATTTTTTTTTTCTTTCTATTTTAACCCTTCACAAATGATTCTCTTTTAGAATAAGAATTTTGTGAATTTTAATCTAAAAGTAAAGAATATTTCCCTGTCGAATTATACTCATGTTATAGTATAGCTCACCATTATGAATGTTATTCTACTCTCTCATGAACTAAATTAGTACATGAAATAATAAATTAGAATTTAGAACATGGATAAAGACGAATATGAAAATAACAAGGATATATGACGCTGTACCTGTATGGGAATGATTCTTCGTTTCAAAACAAAAAGTAATATTGCAATAATATTATTAAAAAAAAGTAATATTGCAATAATATTTTATACACAATTGTAAAAAAAAAAAAATAAATAAAGAACATGAAACACGTCCAGACAATATTTAATTACCTGGAGGGTTTGACAATGCCACTAATATCTTTGAGAATCTGGATTTTCCTCTTCCTAGATGGGGCCAGCCGAACCAATCCAAGCACACTCTGTCAAATTAATCACACCAAATTTAAATCAAATATTGCCGTCTCAAAAAAAAAAAAAGATTGTTTTTGTTAATTCTTTTGTTTTTTTTAATCATACTCTTAAGTCTTACAAATGATTAAATTGTCTTCCAATTAAACAATTCTTCATTTATTAATTGGGAGATACCCTTCAAATCACATGGCGGTTCATTTGATGCAAGTTGAAAGTTGATTCTGTTTCTTTTATATAAAATATGATGAGTAATGTTTAAAATATGAATTAAAAATAATTATATAAAACAAAGTTTAGATGGCGTACAACTTTAGACTTCAATAATATATACACGTGAATTGGATAAATACATCAGGTCTCCGGTAATTAACCAAGTATTTTGTTTATTTTTCTCATTTTCTACCTTACAAAAACCATTTAAAATCATGACAAATTTTCAAAATAATAATAAAAAAAAGAAATATAGAGAAAAAGAAAAAAAGAAATTACCTCAGCAATATTGAGAAAAACATTGAGCAATGTGGGAAGTGCTCTACTGCCGACGTGCAATTCACCTTCCACCGATAAATGCTCGTACCGAACTTCTACCTTCGGCATCTCAATTCCCACTCTTCATTTTTCATTTCCACCCAAACATTCAACACAAATTAACTTTTTACCCCCACGAAATAGTTATTTTTAAAAGAAAATAGTTAAATTAGATATCTAGTTATCCAATTTTTTTTTTTTTTTTTAGCACGCAACTTTAAAATTATCTAATAAATTTAATATTTTGTTTAATAAAATTTTAAATTTTTAAGGCCTATTTAGTTGATTATAAAAAAAAAATTTAAAAATCATTTTTAGGTCAAAACGGTTTAAAATATACTTGAAAGTGTTTCAAAAATTCTCTTGAGGATTGCCAAACAATTCAATTTTTTCTAAAATGACTTATTTTCAATATTAAACACTTGAAAAGTTAAATCAAACACAATTTTTAATAGGTCAGTCAACTTTTAAAACTTGGATAAGAAAAAAAAAAGTTGCAATTATTATGGTTGACCTTTCACAAAAATTTTAAATGACTTTTTTAAATATAGAAAAATGAGTCAAACTATTTACAAATATAGAAAAATTTCATTGTCTATCCGCAATATATCATGATAAAAAGTAAATTTTTTCTATATTGTAAATAGTTTGATATTTTTTCTATTTATAGTAATTTTCCAATTTTAAAACTAGTTGAAATACATTAAAATGTTGAACAAAAATTATGATCTATCACTTTGGTATGGACGAACAATTCACTTTCCATCGATAAATATTAAAATAGTGTGACGGATAATCTAAAACGAAAATTGAGACCTTGAACTATACTATTCTAAACCATAATTTTAGAAACATTTATGAATATCAAGTGTAATGTGAAACTTTAAATAAATGTAAAGTTTAGATGTACTAAATTAAAAAATTATCTAACTTATGAAAAAAGTAAAAGTTAAAAAGAGTTTTTAGACACGAAAATTATGGTAAGATTTATAATTGAAATTGCAAAAACTTTGCCCATTTTAAAGTTCCAAAGACTTGTGAGCACAAGGAAGAAGAAGAAGAAGAAGAAGAAGAAGAAGAAGTAAAGCTGTAATTTAACCTAAAAAGAAAAAAAGGAAAGTGAATGAGAAGAATTTTGTCTGACCTATCAGTACGATCTCTGAGGCGTCTCAAGAACTTTTCGTTATCCTCTTCAATGATTTTGAGCATACTCTCCATTAATTGCTGTTTTTCCTGCATTCCGATCTTCGTTACGTCCACTTCATCATGAACCACGCGCCCGTTATCCAGCACGTGCTTCAGCATCCCTTTCCGGAGGCGATCGTACGTCGGAAGCCGCTCGAGCGCCGCCCATTTCAGCTCCTCTTCGTCCTCCTGTCGCCCGCTCCGGCTGAACACGTCTGGTTGTGCTTGCCATACTTCTCTGATGCTCGCCGTCGCCCAGCTTCTTTGGCTGGCAGACGCCCAACTCCGCCTGCTCATCGATCTCGCTAGATCATCAGCTACCATCTGAGCCGCTGCCATTTTAATTAATTTACTTCGATCGATTCAATTCTCTCTGGATTTTATCAACAGAGGTTTTTCTTCGATTGAGCGAGAATTTGGAAAAAAGATTCGAATGGCTTCGGCTGTTCAAACGGCGTCAACGGAGAATTAACCTCCGCGATTGCGATGGAGTTGTAGTTGCAGCCATCAGTGCTGCAGGGAAATCGAATGATTTGGAAATGGAATTATGAATTTTGATTGCGGTGGAATTGGAAGGGAAGTTTTTAAAGAGGGAAGGAAGTCCGGAGAGAGATGGCGGAGGATTAAAGTAATGATGAAGTTGACCGGAACTCTGGGAGGAAGAAGATGATTATATTAAGCAAACTTTATATATATAATATATACATATAAACAGAGAGAGTGAGAGGAAACAGGGGCGGACGGTCATCGCTATTAATTATTATATTAACAATATATGTTCATCCCTAAAGCATTCACATCTTATTAAATCACAATATTGTAATTAATGTTGTTAACAATTTCAATTAACAAGTTCTTTTTAAAACTAATATATCGCCACTTATTTCTTCAACTTTTAATTCATGTTTATTAGTCCCTAATAGGTTTAGAATCTAGATTCTTTTTTATTATCAAAATTAGGAATCAAATAAATCATTAGAAACCATTTTGAAACTTTAGGCGAAGCTTTACTTTAATCTAACTAATATTTGAGTGGCGATAACATTTTAAAGTTTTTTTTAGATTAAAATAGGTTTATTCAACTTTCAATGTTTATTAATACCTATTTTAGATCATCTAAAATCTCTCAATAATAATTAAAATTTAAGTTTAGTCTCTAACTTTTTAAAATTACAAATATAATGTCAAAATTGTCAATTTTTAAATTTCATAAATCTACTATACACAAAATTGAAAGACTCTTAAAAAAAACAATTTCAAGAATCAGATAATATACACAAAAATTTAAAAGGAAGGTTAAACTTAGTAATTTAACTTAAGTCAGTTTATCTATTTGAAAAAAATCATTGGTATATGTGACTATTTTGCATTAGGATATTATATCCATTAAATTATTGCCATTGCGAGCCACATTGGTGATTTGATGAATAAGTTAATTAAACCACAAGTATTAAAATAGTAATCTAGCTCTATTTTAAAATTGATTTATCTAAGAGAGACGATTTGATAATCCAATACAGTCGTCTATTTGAGAAAGCTCATATTAACCAATCCATTTTTTCCAATTAGGTTTAAATAGTACAAAAGGGTGGTTAATTACTTTTTTTTTTTTTTTAACAAAGGTGGTTAATTAAGATTAGTATGGTCTAAGCTTAATCAATCATTGATATATAGTAATAATAATAATAATTTGTTGACCATTTATATGTTGCTTGTATAGATTTTTCTTAATTCATACTTTTTTCTCCTGTAGCATTCTATTCAATACCATTTTGTTTTTTCAATCATATATTATTATCATTATAATAAATTTAAGTTGAATAATTTACATCCTAATTTTCTAATTATTAAAAGATTTCTTGCATTACCAACCTCGAACGTACCTTATCCGATTAAGATATGTACCCTTCAATCCAAGATGTTAAAGATTCAAATCATCACACTTTAACATCTATTGTGAAGCTAAAAATACAAGTTTATTGCATCGTCCTTGAAAAAAAAAAAGGTTTTGTGCACAAATTTCACCAAGATTATTTTCAAAACAAAGGGCAAGTTCTAAAATTAAGTTTCTAAAATAGGGTATAATTGTTAAAAAAAATTGTAAATTACAATAGTTTATTTTACTACACAAGAGTGATTCTTAATAATAAAAAAATATTGACTCTTTGTTTTTTCTACTTCCACAAAAAAAAAGAAAAAAAAAGAAAAATTACTAGAAACAGAAAAAATACTAAACTATTTATAAAGATAGAAAATTTTTACTGTCTATTCGTGATGAACTGTAATAGAATTCTATCGTAGTCTATCGCTGATAAATAGTAAAATTTTTCTATATTTATAAATAATTTGGCTCATTTCTTTTTTTTAAAAAAAAATTAATTAAAAATAGTAACATCTTGTAATTTATTTAAAAATTTAAGGACAAAGTGTTCTTCAACTTTTCAATGTTTGACTTTCTAGAATGAAAGATAAATGAATAAAAAATTATAGTATATCTAATTGAATATATTAAAATATTGGAAAATAATCTTTCATTATCTTATTATTGATTTAAATTTGAGTTAGCGTCATGGATCCAGCATTGTCAATAGTATTATTGCTTGTATTTCAAATAAATCATATGTAAATAATTTATACACCTTCTAGAAAGGGACCAAATCAATTAAATTGGAAAGACATAGACCAAGCCATTAAGCTAGCTAGCTCTTATATGTTGTGTGCAACCTTATTTCTAGATTTTTGAGTTGTCAAGAAATAAATTCTATTTTTTTAAAGAAAAACCCATCACTTTCTTTTGAATTACTCCAAAATAATCTATATTTATTTTGTAATATTTTTATTTAGTAAATTAAGGAAATATTAGAGTTGAAAATTAATTAATTGTCTTCTGATGAAAGGGATATAAAAAGTTAGAAATATAATAGCATATGTTTCTATTATCATGCAAATGTAGATTCCCACCACTTTAATGGAAAGTAAATTTGGAAGAGGTTATGCAAACAAACATAGCTTTATATAGACTCATAATTATAATAATAAACTTGTTAATAATTAATGACAAGTTTTTTTTTTCTACAACATATGAATATGGAAAGATTCAAATTTATGACTTTTTGGTCGATGTCAGTTAAGTCATTCTCAAGTTGGCACGTAGAGAGTAGTTAAATAAAGAAAACTATATAATTAACCTGAAAGATGTGCCTAAGAAATTTAGGACTAAAAGAAAAGATTAAAATACCACTTTAGTTTATATTCTTTAAAATTGGTTCAATTTTAGTTCTTGTACTTTCAATAAATCTTAAATTTAGTCATCAATGCTAGTTTAATATTGAAATTGTTATCTATAACACTTTTACCATAAATGTTGAAAACATATTCACATATTTTATTTTCTTGCATGAAAATTATTATAATTATTTAATCAGTTTATGTAAAATTTGGGTTAAAATACCATTTTGATTCCTATACTTTGAAGTTTGTTCAATTTTAGTCCCTCGACTTTCAATTGTCCAATTTTAGTCCATGTATTTTCAATAAATCTTAAATTTGGTCCCCAATACTAGTTTATTGTTGGTTTTTAAAAAAAAACTTTTTGTAATCAATTTTGGTAAAAATTAACTTTAAGAGACTAAATTCAAGATTTATTAAAAGTACATTAATTAAAATTGGACAATTGAAAGTATAGGGACTAAAATTGAATAAACTTCAAAGTATATGAGGAACTAAAATGATATTTTAACCTAAAAATTAATTTTAAATGACTAAATTTAATATTTATTGAAAGTAACAAAAACTAAATTAGACAACTAAAATTATATAGACTAAAATTTAACCGATTTTTAAGTAGTGAAACAAAAAAAAAAAAAAAAAAAAAAAAAAAAAAAAAAAAAAATTAGAAACTAACATTAGAACTTAAGATAAAATAGAAAATTCTTGGTAGGAAAGTTGGTAAAGAACCACAATTAAATTTAACCAACGAAAACGAGGCTTCAGCAACAAATATAATAACATTACAATTAACACTATTGAAAATTTGATTTTAAAAGATATTTTAATTTATACAACTGAAGCAGTAATACATTAATTTAAAAACAATAATTATGATTAATTAAGGGCTAAACTAAAGAAATGTGGACTAATTTAGAGGCCGTTAAAATGTTAATAAGACCAAGTCAAACATTGGAATTGGAGATTCTTTTTGAGACAAATTAAAATATGCTGGTGAGGTCTGTGAAGATTGTCCAGTTGTGAACATTTCAAACTTTGACTTCTTAAATAATTAAATATTTGTTAAATTCTATGTTCCCAACAAATATAATACCATTAAATAATTAAATTAGATTAACGGTGTATATCAGGAGTATTTTTTTAAATTATCAGAATTACAGACTGTACACTGAGAGTTTTTTAAAAATAATTGCCATCTGTTTAATTAATTTTAAAGTCGTTATATTTCAATTTTAACATTACTTAAAATATTGTAAATGTGACTTCGTAATTATTTAAATGTTTCTATATATGAGGTTCAAATGCACTCCTTATATGACTGAACTCAAAAAATTATGTAAAAAGGAAAAATAATTTTGATCAAATCACTTGCAATAATAATCCCCATATAAGTATAATAACCTCTACATATTGTTATTAGGGGGGAAAATAATAGAAGACACTTTTATTTATAAATTTAAATGTTTAATATCAGCTAAGTGCATACATGAACACGTGTGTACAATATCTTACCTTATACTTTATAAAATAATAGTTGGCATATTTTATTAATATAAATTAGTTAGGAGATAATAAAAGTAAGCATAAGACTAATACTCGTTCCTTTACTCTAAAATTGAAAACCAAGAAGAAGCTTCTCCTTCTTAACGTATATATACCCATCCATGCAAACAAATATTCTTAACGAAACCAACTAATATAAACATTTTATATATTTTTAATAATAATAAGTGTGATGAAGTGAGTATTGTTGTGGCTAGCCAAACATAACTTAATTGACATAAAATCTATATTATTGACTTTAAAATTAGAGATTTTATTGTTCTCTGCCCTACAAATTGTCAAAAAAAAAATATTGTTGATGAACCCAAAAAGAGGAAGAAAATGTCTCACCGGCTCACGTAGTCGAGATGAAGAATAAGATCGATAACTAAAAGGAGAACATGGGCTTATCAAGTTGAAGTACGTGTTCTATCTCTTCATAATTCTAGCCGACATATCGTAAGATTCTGACGCACATGTTAGAAAGAAAAATAATAGAGGAATCAATCTTGCTATTAGTTAGGGTTCGATATGAAAGCTGACTTAAGCAATGAAATATATGTAGCATAGGGGCATAACATCACACGGGTACAAATGAACTCGGCTAATGGAGCCAGCCTTCTTATTTAATGTAAGTCAGCTTGATTATGCCATGTCATCATGGAGAGGTCAACTTGCCACGTGGCCCACTATCTCCATCCGAAGATGACGTGGACCTGCGGTGTGATCCTTGCATTTAGCAAAAATCACGTATAGAATTTGAACCAAACAGCTCTAAAGAAATCAGAATTAGTGTCAAAGAAAGACAGTTTGAAAAGAAAAAAAATCTATTCTTTATTTAAAAATAATAATAAAAAAGAAGATATTTTGATAGGAAAAACATGGTGGATTAGAAGAAATAATGATGTAGCGCACTATAGTTTCAGAAGAATTGAGGTCAAATTAGTCTTCTAGAAATGCACCCCTTTTTGCTTTTAATTATTGGAGTTGAATAAGTGCAACTAGTTAATCATGTGACTAATTTTCCAAAAAAAGAACAGAGGAAATTACAAAAAGCCCGAGTTATATTTGCTGAATTACACATAAAACAACCCTACTAAAATGGCCGGCAACTTATGTAATGTGGCACATTGTATTAAGATTTAAGAATCTTAATATAAGGCCATTTTCTGCCGTATAATCCGTAAACAGAAGCCAATAACAAAGGGAATTACACTCCCAAAAACGTTATATTATTTTAGTGTTCATCTTACCAAGTCTAAGATGAGGACTTCGTATTCTATTTATTAGAGATAAAGACTTAATTTCTTTTCAACTACTTTTAGGATTGGTTTTAAATTTTTAATAGAGAAATAAAGGACAGTCAGAAAAAGAATTTTGTAAACAAATAGAGAAAGATAATGAATTTGAATACTCATATTTGAAAGAATGTTGGTTTTAAGTTTTCTCCCATCTTTGTTTTCTCTATCATTTTGGAAGTATCGATTTTGTGTTGGCCTAATCTAGAACTTGTAAAGAGACTATTTTTACTTCTCAGGTTAAAGGACTTGTGAGAAGTGCTTTTGAGTGAAGATAACTGTTGAAATCACTTTTGAAATGGTGAAATATTCTTATAATAAAAGGCATTTTCTTATTATTATAATTTATTATTGGTAGTATGTGGTCAAATAGTAAAATGATTACACTTGGAAAATACAATTTCTGCAGGTTTTTCTACATTTCATTGGAAAATACATGTAATAATAATAATGTATGATTTCATTATAACGTGTCTTCACATTTTATTCATGAAGGAAAGAAACTTTAATTATTTCCAACACATTAAAAATTAGACACTACCTTTATCAATTCGAGCCAAATTTTGAAAATTAAAAATTATTTACATATTTAAAAAATTATTTTTCTTTTAAGAATTCAGATGTTTACCGATGAAAAAAAGGAAGAACTTATGTTGGCGGGAGAAAAAAATTAAAAAAAAAAAAAGAAAAAAAGAACTCACATTCAACCTAGATTAGATTGGAATTACCCAACAACAAACAAGCATGATTAATTACTAACCAAAACAGTAATAGTGGAGTCGGAAGAAAGCCAATCTAAATAGTTTGCAGGAAATTATAACATCCGGCAAGACTACAATGGTTGAATAAAAGCAATCCAGATTGTTGATGCAAGCAAAAATTGTTTTCTCCTATGTCACAATTCATGCCTAAGGGAAAATGAATATTTCTATACGAACCATCATTCCCAGTTAACGGCAACCCAATGACTAACGAGTATGAACAGACTCGAGTACATAGTGCAAATGTTACAATGAGAGCTTTTACCGAAGTACAACTCAAGAGTATGAACATAATGTCCATGCTGTCTGTAGTTGTTATAATTAGAGAGAATAACTAAGAGGGGTAGCTATCAATCTCCACTCGCGCAGCCCCTGCAACCGCAATGCACACACTCGATAACCTTCTCCTCCCTCAGGTGCTTAGGAACCCGGCACACACACGTTGTCGCAAAGTTGTGATCTCGAGGTTGCATGCATCTTAGACAACACAAACGTTCATAACCAGGCTGCACAACAGAAGCAGTTAAGTAAGATTAGAATTGAACACTTCCAGGAATAGAAATTGGTGAAAATCTTACAAGTTAAAACAGTGCACTCTCAAGGAGAAACATATACGATCCATGCCTTCCATTTGGAAATTTGAAATGGCAAATTATATTACCCGCAAGTACATCATATGAGATTACTGATATTAGTCCATTCAACATCATATAAACCGTTGAATTTGAAAAGAAGGTACCTATGACCTAGGTGCAGTGCTGTGCGCCTTACTTTTTTCTGTACTGTGTACTTATCTCTATCTGTCTCAACAAACGAAGAAAGGGGCCTGGCTTTTCAAATTTTTGGCTAGGATGCCTATTTCTTTAGAACTCAAGGACATAGTTGTACCGCCTATAGATCAGATCGTATTCAAGGTCATATCCTATTACAGTAAGGTCGAGGCTAGGATGGCTATTTCATCAAAAAGTTTCTTAAACAAAACCTCCATTTCTTAAACTTTTCAGTGTCCCATACTTCACTATATTAGTTTTCCTTACAGTCTAGAAGACTAATGCAGCTCCACGCATCTTAAACTTTAAAAAGAACTTATATAACTTGCAACAATTCTTCCCAAAATTTCGTTATTCGGTTGCTTCATACATGCTTTGTAGGGGTGTTTGAGGTGCTGAGTTGGTTATTATAGTTTGTAGGTTATAATAATTTGTAAGTTATTATAATTTGGGTTTGGAGTGTGGGTAGGAAATAGTAAACAATAAAGCAAAGAGGGAAAGAGAGGATGGATAGAAGATAGTAAACTTGTAGTTAATTGTAGGTTATAATAGTTGAAAACACCAACTATTATAATTGGAGTCCCAAACATGGAGTGAGCTATTATAGCTCACTCCACCCCCTTGATATTGGGGCCCAAACACCCCCTTAACTTCCAAATAATTCAGTTCTAGTCTCTATATGTGACATCGTCTTAATAAGGAAACCAACCAACTTCACCCCTGTAGGTGACTTCAAATACTTCGCCTATGTAAGCCATAAACTATTAAGCAAATGAGCAAAATGCATATCATGTCAAGCTTAATTAATCAAATTATGAAAAAATAATCAAAAGGACTAAACGATTCTCTCATGCAGAGGAGAGACACAAAAATAAATTGTTTGGAGGTTGAAAGACCAAGACAGAATAAGCAGAAAATACATGGAGTCACATTTGATTCTTCACTATGAAAGGGTCACAATATGACAACTACTCAGAACCAGATAACATAAGAGAGGAAAACACAAACCTTCTTCCATTTTGCAATTAAGTTACGATCTGCATAGCCTTGGTCCAAACAGAATTCAAATAATTCCTTAGATATTTCCTTCCTTCGATGATAAAGGTCAAAGATATAGCGGCTTTTCTGATGTGCTATTTTGAATATAGGCCATAAAGTCTCACATTTTCTCTTACCATCATGTGGGTCATTCTCGGCTGCAATCATCAAAAGAGTAAGCCAACATCAGAGTCATAAACCCCCAGTAAAGTGAAACGAAAATACTAACAAACACATAGTCGTGAAAGATAAGATAGAGATACCTTCTCTCATCTTAGCTTGCAATTCTCGGAGAGTTGGTTCAATTAGCTCCCATCCCTCTGGATACTTGACACGGTTCGTCTTAATCTTGGGCATTTTTGTCTGCGAAATTGATCATAAAACAGGACAATCAAGTTTGAAATTCTTCCAAATGGAGGTCGTTAAATCAATAAGAAATGCACTTAAAACTTTTGTCCAGCTTATACTAAACTCGGACTCTCTTTTTCGTTATTTCTTCTATTTCGATATCGTTCATCCACATTATCGTACACAATCCCGAAAAGGCCAAAAACCCAGAAACCCTAAGGCAAATGGGGAGAACCAAAACAGACGAAGAAAGGGAATTACCTGCAAAATGTCCTCGACGGCGGGTGATTGAAGATAGGATATGGCAGAATCCGGAAGAATTTAAAGCCGGGAAAGAGCGAAGGAACAGACAGCGGATCGGAGTGTAGCTAAAAGAGATTGAAATGAGAGAGTTGAAGTGGAAAATTGAAATGAAATCAAAGCTAGGGCAAAGTTGATGAGATTATGAGAGATCGTCAATTAATGAAAATCAGGGAGAGGAAGGAGAGAGATTTCAGATCTAAAAACCAGGGAGGCGGCGCTTCAAGAGAATTTCAGATAGGCTTTCAAAAATAAATAAATAAATCAGATATTTAGATAAGGAGAGAGATTTTTTTTTTTTTTTTTTTTTTTTGAAGCATTATCAAGTGGAGTATGAGCATCAAAGGATAGCTAAATAACAATAATTTAGTTAACTTACTAATTTACTTCAAATAGTAAATAATAAAACAAACATAAATCATAAAAACATAAAATTAAAAAAACAAAATCGTTATCAAACAAGACCTAAACATTTAGTTCATTTAGTTAACTTACTAATTTACTTCTAATAGTTTGAATGTTGTAATTTAATTTTGGTTCAAATCACTTTGATCTCTAAATTTTGAGTAACAATTTTGTTATTGAATTTTGATTTGTTACATAACAACTAATCCTTAAACTTTAATATAAATAATTTAGTCCCTATATTTTAAAACAATAACGATTTACACTTTATTGTGAAAATTGTTGTTAAAAATCAATAAAATTTCTTATCTAAGTAGATCAACAAACTAATTAAAAATTCAATATGTTTATAATCTATAAGTCTATATCGTCAAATAATAAAAATTGACATGGGACCGAAGTTATGGTAAACCTTTAATCTTTCTTTCGCATGTCATTTACATTGTTATTGTGAACATTCATGTGGCAACCCACTTAAATGTCACATCATTCATCTATTCACTCAATTGACAAGAGTAAGTAACTAATTATTAAGTGTTATGAAAGTACAATAACTTTAATGAAATAATAGCATGAGACATAAATAACAAAAATGAGCTAATTTAAATTACCAGAACCGAAATGACAAAAATAGTAAAATACTATGACTTAATTGGTTAAGTATGACCTTCTATATTCTACTTCTATAATATTATCCATCCGGACAAGATATCCATTATTATCTAAAGATTGAAATCACTTATTACATTTAAAATAAACATACGATCACCATAAATTCGTCTAAAATTTTTAGTATAAACATAGTGTTTATATTATTAAGCTCGAAGTCAAAAGTTTGATTCCTCCAACTCATTAAAAGTACAATAAAAAACCAAAAAAATTGACCAATCCACTAGTTAAGTTTGATTTTTTAGTATAAGATTGGACATGTTGGTTTGTATTTGAAGAAAACCAAAAAGTATTGGTTCTGATTGGATTTCCACTAGAAAATGAATCAAAACCGAATCAAACTATGGCATATATACACTTAAAAATAAACTCTAACATTAGGTTTCTTTTAGTGTTTTAATGATTATGGTGTATATATATTTATTGTTTAGAAAAAAAACAATTATTATGGGACGTGCATTTTTTTTATTTAGAAATCACAAAAAAATGTCCAATTTCAATCTATAAAAAAAAAGAAATGGACCCAATTTTAATTTAAAATTACCAAAAATGGTCCATTAAAAAAATTGAAAATTAAAATTAAAATTTGGAAGAAAAAGGTAAAAAACCAAGAACCAAATCGAACAAAATAAAAACCAATCCATTGGTATTGTTCTTTATTGGACATTGGTTCGGATTTCTTCTTTATAAAACCAATTGGTTTGATTTGGTTATTAATTGACCTAAAACCGAACAGACTATCACTGTAATGACCCGACTTTCTAGAAGTCGTTACTTCATGCATGCATACATTTCAAAACGACACATTTCGTATATTTGACTAAAATAAAAGAAATTTATCAAATAAATAACTTCATTGAATTTAAATAATTAAAAATATTAGATCGGGGTACCCTAAAAAAAATTATAAAACCAGAACTGTGAGTTTTGCATAAAACCTCTAAGAATGCAAAACTAAAATTTCTAATTTAAACATTCAGATTTGGATTTAACAACATGAAAACATAAAAATATGAGCGGAAGCATTGACTGGTCCCAATGGCACGGTCACGTATTCTTCCTGTCATTCGTCTGTCTGTCCTTGTCTTTACCTGAAATCCATCGCCTGTCCTTGTCTTTACCTGAAATCCATAATGTCACCATGCCTAGCGGCCTGTGGGCACGCCGTCAATGCTGTGGTGTAAGCCTGATGGCCCACACCAGTGAACATGGAGGTGAACCCGTCGGTCCACACATGTCTGATGGCACACCGTCAAAATTGTTTTGAGGTGAACTTGATGATTTGTAATAATATAGCATGGGACAACGAGCGTTGGCATCGGATTCAATCATACATAGCATAGGTAAATTCTCAACTGATAAATTCTCAACAATAGATAAATCATAAAGTAGCCAGACGAGCATTAGCCAGACAAATCATACATGCAAACATGCCAATAGCCAAATAATAGTGTAAAGCTGTGATTTATATGCCAATAGCCAAATAATACTCTGAAGCTATGCCAATAGCCAAATAATACTCTGAAGCTATGATTTATATGCCAATGGCCAAATAATACTCTGAAGCTATGCCAATAGCCAAATAATACTCTGAAGCTATGATTTATATGCCAATGGCCAAATAATACTGTGAAGTTGTGACCTGTCAGCTGTAGAATCACTTACCTTGAAATAAGTGTAACAAGCGCGCTCAGAAATTCCCTGTGTACCAATTCCAATCCACACCAGCGTTATGACCCACAACGGTTGTTGCCTAAAATCCACAAAAAAAAAAATAATAATACGTTGACGCCAAGGCTTGTTGAGCGTAACCAAAACTTTAGAAACCCCAAACCTAACACAAGATCAACATTAGAGATTAACCAAATTTTTCGATAGTAAATCAAATAACCAATGGAGACCAAAATCCCAAAACTCACCCAGTTTTACAGGTTCTGTTCGACAATGATTACGGACATATCGTTCAGAATGAGGCCCTATATGTCCCGAATATGCTGATAAAATTTGAATACGATCCGACGGTTGAAACTCTAGAAAACGAAAATTTTCTAGGAGCTGTCGCTGAAAAATCGAACTGCACTGCCGTTTTTCCCATTCTCCATTTTTCGGTGTATTTTCTCCCTCACTGCCGTTTTTCCCATTCTCCATTTTTCGGTGTATTTTCTCCCTCTCTAGTCACTTAATAATATATATATACGATCCCAAACCCTAATTCCTTAATAAATTAGATATATACATATTAAATTTCTTTTCCCTCCACCAATTCAACTAAATAAATTAAATCTCCCAAATTAAAATTCAATTTTCACCAATTGAATTTAAATTCAAATCTTTTATCATATTTAATTTAAATTGAATTATTTTTCCAAAATAATTCAATTAAGACTTAAAAATTCAAAATAATACTCAAATAATTTAATATAATTAAATTAAAATTACTTAAAATTTTGGGTTATTACAATCACCCCTACAACCCACATATTATTATTATTATTATTATTATTTTTTAAAAAAATAACTTAATGGAAGGAAAAGAATTGGTAATCCGGAGAACTGCTTTGGATAACTCATTGTTCTGGTATCAAATTGATAATTGAACTGAGAGACGTTTGATGCCATGAAAATGGTAAAAAGCCTTGATACAAATATTCTCGACCAAATTTACATTATACGCTACAATATTAATTACAACAAGGGGGAAGATGTTGGAATAAAAAGGCTAATACCTAAACTTGGCGACGTCTCTTCCCAAGGTTGATGATTTCTTTCTCTCCTAAAACAATTCGAACTCAAGGTGTTCTCCAGTGGACTTGTTTTCCAAGTACCTGAACTTGTTTTGTTGAGCAATCATGCTTGTAATGTCCATATCACATAAGTCTGGAAGTTCTGGAGGAACTGCACACCGGATCAATGCCCAGTTTAGCCCCTCGAAGAACGGGTGCTGTTTGATTTCTGCAGCCCCTTTCTCTGTCCCAAATCGATTTTCGGGTTCTTTTACCAACAGTCCTCGGATAAGATCCCTTGCTTGGAAACTAACGATTGGGCTGTCGGGAAAACTGAGGCCCTGCATTATTACATTGGCTAATGTTTCTTCATTATTGGAACCCTTGAAAGGGGTTTTACCATACAGAAGCTCATAGAGAAAAACACCAAACGTCCACCAATCAACTGCAGCTCCATGACCCTCTCCTTTAATGATCTCGGGAGCCAAATATTCATGAGTGCCAACGAAGGAATTCGAACGTGCATCGGTGGGTTCAGCGACGAGCTGGGGCAATGACCTGAACTGTGTTGTGAGGTCAGGTTTTGATTTCCTTGTTTTGGCAGCAGCAGGTAGAAACCTGGGGCTGAAGCATGGGACTTGACATGATGGTTCAATGCAAAATGGCTCAGCACAACTTGAATCTGTACAGGGACCTGATGTTTTCACCAAGTCTGCATTGAAGGATGATAACTTCAGAAGTGTTGGATTGACCGTGCATCTTAACGACAGGTCAAAGTCCGTAAGCATTATGTGACCATCTTCCCTGACAAGAATGTTCTCAGGTTTTAAATCTCGATAAATGACTCCAAGCATGTGCAAGTACTCCAAAGCAAGGAGGACCTCAGCAACATAAAATCTGCAAAATGGTATAGAGGATTAGTTTTAGGAAAAGATTTCTACAAGGAATGCACAACTGAAGTTAAAATTTAGACACTGAAAATGATAGAAAGGATAAGTAAATAAGGGCATCATAAGGTTTGCCTACTGAACAACATAAACACAGAAATCAAGCTCTGTTACAGCAAGTACTGTAAGCATGAGAAAAAGTTCACACATTTTCCAATTTTCTATGGATTCATTGTCAATTAGAGACATCTAAGCTGATATCTTATTTTTCGTCTTCGTATGCAAGAATTGACCTCCATTACCATGGCATGCGATTGACAAGTAGAAGTCACTGACATTGGCATTATAGGGCGTGGAGAGTCCTCTATAAAAGTTTGGTGACGTATACTAATCCAATGCGTGTATATTAAAAGTCAGGAAAACTTATAGTTGTCTTTCTGTGCCTATGGAATGACCTAATATTACCCGCAAGAGAGTATATCAATTTGATCAAACAAACTTGAACTCGCATGTCTATGCTTTACAAAACTTTTAGTTGTACCATTGAATGAAGAGAGATGAAGAGTTCATGAGTTGGAAAAGCAGACAAATAAGAGATTTATTCGCTTGTGGCTATACACTATATGTTCATAACAGAATATCAATACCATACTAATTGTTTGTACTCAACCAAATTCAGTGACGAGTCATCGATGTGAAAAAGATATTCCAGATTAGCGAAGAATATTATAGTAATATGCATATAAGTATAGAATAAGTATATATGCATAGCATCTGCCTCAAATTTACATATTTTTCTTGTGCTGTTCGGTGCTTTTTGTGTCTATTTAACGCCATCAAACAAGATGCAGAAGGTGAAATCAAGCTTATAATTTTACCTTGCTGCAGGTTCAGGAAAAACTCTGCCTAGCTGCTTCTGCCGCAGAACATGAAGATCTCCTCCAGGACAATACTCCATGACGAGACATGATAGATTATCTGAAGTAAATTGAACATAAAGTGTAGGGAGGAATGGATGATCTAGCATTCTCAGTATTTCTCTCTCGGTTTGCGCTCTAGGCATTTTCTTCCATCTTGCTAGAAACTCATTGTCCATGACCTTAATGGCAAATAGGCAATTAGTGCCCGTTAGCTCAGCAAGATACACTGTTCCAATGTCCCCACAACCAAGCTTCTTTAAAAGATTAAAATGCCGCAAGCTGAGCACCCCATACTGCAATTGGGCATGGCGTATGGCTTCCCACCTAACATCTTTTGACATATGAGGTCTGTTACCATTACTGGGTCCAAGCCCATTGCTATCATCACTTATAATACTCGTCGTACTGCTACTGTACTCACCTTGACTACTTTTTGAGCTTTGAGAAAATTCACCCTTATCTCGTACCCTTGTATTTCTTTTTACTTTAACATCAGATGCCTTGCCATCCGCATTGATGCCAGATTTCGAATTGGTCATGTTTACATCAGTACCAAGACCACTAAACTGGGATGCAGAGCCCTTATTTGAGTCTTTAGCTGCACTATTCAATGCACAGTGGCATCTCTCACATATCAACTTCCTTTTACTAGGATCCATATCACCATTGACTGCATTGTATGTGCTTGAACTACATGTTGGAGAATCCTGTTTGACTTTCTTCTTAGTCAGCCCCTTGTTCCTAATAACTGGTTTAACAGAACGGGAGGCACTTCGAGATAACTTGGTTACCTTATTGCCACTACCCAACTTAGATGAAGATGCAGTTTGCAACCTACCTTTCCGTCCTGCCTTGGATGATGCCACTTTATTTGCTACCCTGCTTCCGGCAAGAATTTTCTTCTCCTTCTCTAAGACCTTGCCAATAGTACAAGAAGATATAGATGGTGGAGTAATGGACTCTTCTTCCTTCTCCAGCTCTGCCTTTAATGTTTGAGATCCAACTTTCCTTGACAAAGTGGGATTGACGTTTTGTCCCACAGTAACAACCTCAACATATTTTTGCGTTTTCGCAACAGGCAACTGAGCAGAATGAGCACTTTCAACCGGTGATTTAACAGCAGATGCCTGGACATGCTCAAGTCTCTTCTCAAAGTTCAATTTCTTTTCCTCTGGAACCAGGGATATTTCAACCACACGTCCCCCCTTACCATTATTTGAAGAAGAGCCTGACTCAGTGGCTTCAACCATAACTGAATTGTACAATGTCTTGATCCGCCCAGCTTCTGAGATTCTTGAAGAGCTAGACGATTTTGATGATCTCTTCATAGCAGCCATTTCAGACGCCTTTGAAAGGCATAGTTCCCTAAGTGCTTGCTTCAGACTACCAGAATCAGAAGTACCAATACCTGGTGAGCGAGGTATGCCAACAGTTATTGGCTTCTTAAGTGTACTTTTTCTCAGTGCATTTACCTCTACTTGTGAATGACCTAAACTCTTGGATGCATTTTTAATACTAATTGACTCAAAAAGCTGATTGATATCATCCTCTAGAGATCCCTTGAATCCAATTTTCAATGCAGAAAGTCTTCGATCTTTGTCTGATACAAAATCTGAATGACGAGATCCTGCCTTACTTTGAACAGGTTTGATTTCTTCCCTTGCTTCAACAATTTCACAAGTACCAGATCCCATTACTACCTTCGCTTCACTATACAAAAGCCCTTAGGCTCCGCAGAACTTAGCAATTCTGTGGTTTATTGATCCACAAAGCTAATCCCTTTCCGACATTTCAATTTAGATATAAAGGACTTAAAAGTATGGAAACCACACTCTCACACTGTTGAACTATTCTTTCCATCACTAGAACATTGAACATCCGCTCTTCCACTTGCCATAACCTGCAACATTCAGAACATGAAATCATCAAAAAAAACTTCAAGATATGAGTTAATGGAAGATACATGTAAGATACAATACGAGCTCAACAGTTAAACCCAAATGTGCATCTCTAATCAAGGTTTCCTGTCTTATTATTGTTGTCATTACTGCTATTATCATTATTGTTGCTGTTGTCATATTTGGAAACAGCGTACTTGTCAAATTAATAAGCTATGTGAAAGTTTGATGTCATTTTCATAAACAAGACATATGCAGGTATGATGATTTCCCAAACTGTTATTTCAAAAAATTATTGTACACAAAAGAAACCACCAGTGTTGGTAGTTACTCCTGTTATCCCAATGGTCGAAGAGAACTCAATGGTGCTGCTCTACATATCAAAAGTCCAAAAGAAAAAATAAAAACCCCGAGTGATAAATCTCAGAGGAAACATGAAGAGATAAGAAAAAAACTAAAGTACAAACAACTGCAGATTGGGTAATAATAAGAATCTATTAGTTCCAATATATCATTAGCCCCAACAGTCACTTGGATCATCCAACAAATGGTCGAGACACATTCATAAAGAAGCTCAAGATTTAGAACCATCAAGAAGAGTTCCAGCTCCAGCTACAGAAAACGAACTAGAAATCACTTACAAAAACGACTAGATCGAAGAAAACACAAACCCATCAGTCCAACTTCAAACCACTAAAATCCCATCTCAATATTTACAGCCACATCTAAGATTCCACAGTAAAAACAACATTCTACTTCAAATGACATTCTTGAGTGAAAAAAAAAAAAAGAACCAAATTAACTCAACAATGAAGGGATAACAGGGAAATGGGATTGAACAAAAATAGCGAAAAAGGAAAAGAACCCTCAGAATCCGGGAGCGGGAGCGGTAAAACAGAGCTGGGATTGGAAAAGGCCATAAAAAACTCCACAGAGGATCGAAATCAGAAGAAAAAAGAAAGAGAAGAAGAGAGAGATCAGAGAGAGCTTTTACCTGAGATGAAGTAAGTTGTAAGGGCGGAAATGCAATGGATTGGGAAGAAATGCAAAAGAGATAAAAGGTAAAACCTAGTTTGGGGGTCCGGAGCGGTGGGCGGAGAGAGGAAGAAGAAGAAGGGAGGTTTAGAGAGAGAAAGGGAGAGTAAAAATAGTACCTTTCTCTTCAGAATTCTGATACTGCCTCTGATTATTTAGGAGAGATGAGGCCCCACTTTGGCAGCATATGAGCAGTGGGTTTAATGCAACACATCAATTTAATAAATCCGACTTTCCCAATTAATATTATTAACTTTTAAATCTCGTTTTTTTTCTTATTTTAATTTTTAGACTTTCAAAAAAATATAATCATTTCCGAACTTATCTTTATTTTGATTTTAGTAAATTAATGATGTAAAGTATGCTTTTTTATAATATGTGAAGTGAAAAATCGAACATTTTGATCTCGATTTTGATAGTACATTTTTGAGTAATTATTATTGCTAGCACTTTTAGAGCTAATAATTAAGTGCATAGCAGCATTTTTAGAATTGCAAATATAGCAAAATCTATTAATGAGTCTATTGTTGATATGAGTTTATCAGCAACAGACTCTATCAATGATAGACTCTGAAAGTTAGATCTAAATTTTTTTATATTGCAAATTCTTTTGCATTATAATATATCTACAAATGTTTTAAACCTGATTGTTATATTTGCAACTGTAGTTGAACTATACTCGTTTTAAAAAAGTGTAAAAAATATCAAAATAAACTTCACTTTAGTGATATTTAGCATACACTCTTCTTCTCATCCTTACAATTGTGTACTAAAAAGGAATATTAAATGAAAAAAATATGACATGTTAGAAGTATAATAATTAAATAAAATAAACTTAAAAGTTCAAAAAATAATAATAAAAATGACAAATATGAGGATTAAGCCTACTAATAGTTGTGAAAAAGAAAAATAGCTTTCCAATCACATAAAATTAAATAAGACAAGAAATTTCCAAAGGTGATTTAAATATATGAAAGGAAAATCATGAAAAAGAGAATCTTATTTATTTATTTATTATTATTATTATGAAGATAATTTCATTTTAAGCTGATAATTTGATTTTAAAAAAATCAAATTAAAGAAGTGAGGTGGAATTTAAAAATAGTAATATGAATTAATGGTTCATGACAATGCTCTACTCTAATCCATATCTTAAAATTGAAGGTTTTTTTCCAAGTAAAATTTTAGACCTTAAATGTAAACATATGACATTTTGTGTGTGTATGTCTCTTTCTACTATCTTTTGTTGAATAATATATACAAGTTGACTTTTTTCAAAATTACAATGCTAATCGCTTAACCCTTTGTTTTATATAATACTGATGGTATGTTTGAAAATCCATGCATGTGACAATATTATTTTTAAATAATATTTTTTTTTGAAAAAATAATAATTTAAACCTCTAAACTAGAATTGTATCAATTATATTATATATCATTTGAAAAGAAAAAAAAAAAGTTAGTTTACAAGTTTGGAGACTTCTAATTATATCAATTAATTAATTAAATCTCTAAATTTTCGTAACTTAATAATTTAAATTAGCGAAATAAATAGGTATTCACAGCATTGTCATGCATTTAATTTGGTTTTATTTTCAAATCAATCCAACAGAATCATTGTTGCATTTTGGCTAACTTTCAAAATTATCACTAAGAAGAAGAAGAAGAAGAAAGATGGAGGGAATGAAAGAAGAAGAAGTTAGCATATAATGTTAAAAAAAATACCCCAAATAGAATAATTAAAAAAAGAAGAGAACTATAAAACATATGTATGGTGTTGGAGTGCTGAATTGAGTTCTAAAGTTTGGAGTTAATAAGTTGGAGTAATTAGAAAGTTTGTGTTTAGAGTGTAAAGTTGTGAATATGAGATTTCTTGATAAACATGCAAAAGAGAAAAAGAGAGAAAGATGAAGTTTCTCGATAAATATGCAAACTTCAATAGTGAAATTGACTATTGATGGGCCAAACACCCTATATATTATTCGAATTAGTCAATTGTGTTTGAATTAGCACAAACGTTTTATGTCTTCTACAGAACACTTGATTAATTTAAAATTGAATCAAATTTATGTAAAGTAACCTAATTATTCTTTTTCTAAAAATTATCACATAATTCTTCTCTGCAAAACAACTTATTTCATTAATTTTGTCCATATTTGAAGAAGGGTCCACTCCTGTGGGAGAATTGATGTATTAACAATTTTTTTTTAAAAAAAATTAATGAAGAATTTAAATTAATTTACTAATAAAAATTTACGAAACTTTAGAAGATTAATTTTCTTAAAACTTCGTAAAACAATGTCATGCACTTTTAGCTAAATAATAGTCTGCCACAATTATTTTATAGGGGCCAATATGCGTATAATTCAGCAGTAATAAGATGCATTCATTCTCTTAATGTCAAAATTAGTTCAAACCCTTACATTTTACATTATTCGTACTAGAAATTCTAGTTTTTTAGTGTTTCATAATATTTAAAGTTTGTGGAAAGTTAGAACTTTTTATTCAAACTTTTTTTTAGTGGGTAGAGAAATTTGAATCACATACCTCTTAATCGTTAAATTATATATATATATGTGAATTGAATTATGCTCCCTTTGACTTTTTATTTGAGAATTTTCTAAGCTGATGTAACCGAAAAATTATTTGACATCTCTCTATAATATATACAAACTTTGACAAGATTTCAACACCTTTATCTATAGACTATATCTCAAACTCTTAGCAACCAAGCAATTCCTAAAAGATTTATTATTGTTTTTGTTTTTTTTAAAAAAAAAAAAAAAAAAAAAAAAAAAAAAAAAGCTAATATTTTGGGAATACTTTTAATTACTATTTGTTTATTCCAAAATTAGCTGTGCTAATTCTAGTGGCAATTAAAAGGCCAGGTTTCATTATCCCTTTGAATGGCCAATCATGTTAAACCAAACAGCTAAAAATGGATGCAAAACTAAAAAGAAGACAAAATAAAATGGTACCTTACCCATCTCATGTGCTTTATCCATTATTTGAGAGATCAAAAGTGCAAATCCTAAATGGTAAATAATGTATTAAAAAAACACCTACTTTTCTTTTATTCTTTCTTTCTTTTTTTTATAACTTTCTTTCTTTTTTGTGAAAACCACCAGAGGGATTGGAGATGGTGTTTGGATCACAATTCTACAGTGGTTTATAAACGTATGTTTAACAAGTAAAACAATAAAACAGTGTTTTATTTTACCTAATCCTAATTAAAACACCACAAAGATAATGACATAATAAATAGGGCTCTTCTGGCCAATATGAATATATTAATTTAATGATAATTGATATACACTTCTGATTATTCTCTTGAAATTAAGTAGGTGTTGGGTCCGAAGAGCTGGAGTTGAGGGACTAGAGTTGTGAACTCCATTCCTTATCTCTTTGTTTGTTCTAAGAAGTTTGTAGGTTTCGTGACTAAAAAACATAAATTTTATGTTTTATTAACTTCTTACATAACTACGGAGTTAGCATCTGGATTATTTTGTTTGTTTTGCGGTATTGTAAGATGCCCTGACATCTAGAGACTCTCAAGCATCCTAGGGTGCCCTTATACGGAGGGCATCTCAAGAGTTTTGAATGTCCTCTTGAAACATGGGTTTTCCAAATTTTCGAGTTGAGTGCATCCCCATTTTACATTTTTGTCCTTTTTTTGAATTTTACATATATATATATATATATATATATATATATATATTAATCTTCATTTGTATTATATAATTAAAATAAATACTGTCAACCCTGTATATCATTTTTTTTGTTATATCGTAATTTTTGTTATTTTTAGCAAGATATTCAAATTCAAATTTAAATTAATATTTATTTTATAAAAAATCTTAAATTATGATATATTATTTTGTTGAGAAAATAACATATAAAAATAATATAAATTGTATAAATTTAAAAGAAATTCAAATTGATAAAAACCAATATGTTATATAAATTCAAATTAATTATATCATATTAATTATAAATTAATATATAGTCGTTAGGACATTTTTGGAATATTATGTAAATTTAAGACATTTCCCGTACAATTCCTACGAAACAAACACAATTATCAAAATATTTCTATAAAACAAATTATCTAAAGATGTCATACATCTATAATTATTCCAGACAAACTGCCCTAAATCTCTTTTTTATTTTCATGGTTAATTTGTAAAATGTTTTATATGTTTTTTAAAAAATAATAAATAAAACAAAACAAAACAAAAATATTTTGAGAGCAAAGGGTTGATATTTGAAAAGATAAAAATGTACGTGATGGACATGAAAAATTGTGCAAAAATAAAACAGTAAAAAAACAGAAGTTGGTGAATGAAAACTCAGAAAAAGGTAGAGAGAAAAAGGAAAAGAAAAAAACAAAATGTAAGAAAAAAAAAAATATTTGTGTTGGGAGTGAGATCTGAGAAAATTGGATTAGGTTAAAATGGAGACTGTTAAATACTTTGTCATATAGTTTGAGGTTGGCAGATGGATGTAATGGAAATTGGACACTTCTTGCTACTTGCTCAATTTTTTTGGCTTTTTTTTTTTTTTTTTTTTTAATTTCTAAAAATTCATTTTTCTCCAAATCTACCATATATGGTATTGTAACCATCACATGCTTCTTGTCTCTTGGAGGCCATTTTTTTATTTTTTATTTTTTTTTTTTTGAAATACATCCATATATATGTATGTTTGGAGCTTGGGATTCCATTAAAGGAAAAGAAAAAAAAGGCAACAAGAGAAGTATTTACAAAAAATTGACCACAAATCAAAGGAAACCATAAAGTTTTTATACAAAAGAGTGTGACTTGGCCAAACATACACAAAACACAATTAAAAATGTTGGCTCGCAAATTTTGGTCCGATCTTAAGCTCATGTACGAAGTTCTTTTGGACTTGCGATTGCGTTTGAACTGACTTGCAAGAGAACTCATATCGACATGTTGTCGAGCTGAACACACTCATTTGATGTCTAAGTTAGAACAGTTAATTGGAAGTTCAGCCAAGCATTGAAAATTTAGTTTACCCCTTAAAATAGAGCGATGAGACTATTTATAGAGTATCTCATTTGATATTCACTTGTGTAATATTAACAGTGTCAAAGTAGGTGTAGTCCTTGAGGTGGCAGGTTTCCAGTTAGTGAGCTCCATTCAAATAGATATTACCCCTTTAGTGATAGAGACTGAGCTCGACATGGTTGACCCAACATTTAAGGCTTTGACTTTCTATTTGCAGACGCGCTGACTCTAAGACATACTCTTGGAATGCCCTGGGCAACCATCAATAAAAAAAAAAATGTGAAATGACCCATTGCTAAATCTGGTTTGACAGTATGTCTTTCTCGTTGGTTGACTTTTATATTGTTATGTCTTTCATACTACACAATTTATAGGTGAATGAACATCATAGATTAAGATCTCTTTAATAGTACTCAACTAATGATAGTCACTACATAAGTGAGATAAAAAAAAAATATATATATATATATATAAACATTTATGTATACTCTATATGCAACATAAGGATGTGGAACATAATTAAATAAAGATCACGGTAGCTACCATTAATACACCTGATGAATATTAAATTAAAAAACATTATGCATATTAGTTATTTGTGTCCATAAGATTGAGAGTATAATAAATGATATTTTATTAAATAATGGTTGATGGTGGGAACATTATTGGGTATATATACTTTTGAGTTAGGAAATGAAGCATAGGATCCAATTTGAAAAAGGAAAAGAAAAATGGGAATAATGAATAGAGAATAAGGAAGAAAATAATGATAAAATTACAAGAAGTTAAAGATAAGTGAGAGAGTATTGGAAATATGAATAAAAAGGCAATGTGAGATAGAAAAATGAATTAACTCACATATTGTTTTTGTTTCTGACCACTTTTGGCTTCTTCCTCTGTTCCCGCTGTCTCCTAATTTCTCAATTTCTCTCTCTTATTTTTTGAATTGGCGCCGAATTCAATGCATTTATTAATCTTTTTATGGTCGTTGGGCCCCTTTTTTCTCCTCCCCTTTTTGTTCCCTTCCTCTCACCCTTTTTTTTCTCTCCATTTTTCTTTATACTTTTAAATTTAGGTTAAAGATATTTTCAATGGGTCGTGAAAGTAACCATTTAATCTTTAAACTATAATTAATAATGATAATTTAGTTTCTATATTTTAATAAGTGATAATTTAATTTCTATATTTTAAAATTTATAACAATCTAATTTTTATTATAAAATTTTTTTATCAAAATTAACTGTCGACTTAATTGTTTCAAATTTAAAACAATAAAAATGTAGAGACCAAAGGTGTTTTTAAATCTTAAATTTAAAAGTAGAATACTTTTTTTTAGTACGGTGAATTCAAACTTCTATTTTTTTATATAGTTACTATATGCTTTAGGTTAGTTGTGTTATATTCATAGGAATACAAATTTATTAATAATTAAATTTGAAGTTTTTATAAACTTTAATTTTGTAGTAATATATTTCTAAACTTAAAAATGTAAAATAAGTTTTTTAACATTTAATTTGTTTTTAATATATCTTTTACATATTCAACATTTTTTAATGAACAAATTAAGAAATTAAACTTAGGTAATTGTTTTAAATAACAAAACTAATAGAAATATTTTCAAATATAGCAAAATGTCCCCGTCTATCAGGGTAACATTGATAGATTTCTTAATGTTTTAAAATATAGAAAAATATAAGAAAATAGAAATTTTTTTTCTTAATGAGCCAAAATATTTACAAATATAGAAAAATTTCATTGTCTATCGCGACCTATCGCTGATAGGCAGTAAAATTTTCTATATTTGTAAATAATTTGATATTTTTTCTATTTATAATAATTTTTCCATAATAGAATTGCATTAAAAAGATTTATAGTTCGAATTTTTCTATCCTCAATTGAGCAATAGAATTCTTTCTTACAAGATTTTAGAAATTTTTCTATATTTATAAATAGTTTGGCTTATTTAAAAAGAGTGATAATGAGAAGTTGTAATTGATAAAGAAAAATCAAAGATTTTTTTTTTATTATTATTTTAAATGGTTAAGTCGTACCACTAATTTATTTTCGATATAATTATTAGAAGATGGTTGAGGAGAGGGAGAATTGCATCTCATATTTTGCTTGCAAAACAAGGGAAGTAATTTTCACTTTATTCTTCATTTTAGGTAGGTGTGAGTTTTTATTAATTACATTAACACAAAGATATTATGGTATACCCGCATTAAAATATGTTACGTGCACCACACTTTTTAAAACAAACCCACAATAATATAATTTTTATTTATTAACGTTAGGTATGCACTTCCACAATTATGAATATCTCAATCTTATTTTAATTGCTGGGATTCCATTTAAAGAATCGAAGTTTTTTCTTTTAATGTCAATACGCATATTTCAATTGGAAAAAACAAATATTGTTTTTTTCTTTAGAAAAAAAAAAAAAAAAGTTTAAATGAATGTAAAGCACTGATGCCTCATCTACCTCTCCGTGCAATCATTGTAGTCTAATTTTATAACGATTTTATTTTTTAAATTTATACTTATTAATTTATTTTAAGTTTTCTATTATGATTTTTATATATCTTGAGATTAAAATGAATAAAACTTAAAAAGTTTAAAGACTATAATAATGTTTAAACTAAAAAACAAGAATTAACACAAAGAGAACAAAACAAGTAATTGAAATAGATTTTTGTGAAACTCGCATCAGGCTTTAATATGAGACATATAAAATAATTTAAAGAACATTTTGTTTAATTAAAAAAATAGGTGCATTCATGGAGAGTTGAGTTTTGACCTAATTTAGGTAGTAAACTATCATAACGTATCAAAATAGTTTTACATTATATTGAATATATGAAAGAGAGAAATTGTAAAACATTTTAAATTTATATACAATAGTTGTCAGTTCATGAAAGTAAATTTTATACAATAGTACTACTTCCAATTATTATAAATAAATGTAAAGAAAACTCGTAAGATATTAATTTCTAGGTAGGTGACCATCATGGATTGAACCCATAATAACCTCTTACTGAAGACTATGTCTTCTTTTTTTACCACTAGACCAATCTATAATGGTTCATTAAAATAATTTCTTTTAGTATGAATGGAAAGAATATATATTGCGAAAGTGTTATTTTTTTTTCTCCAATAATCAAAAGTATTCTAATTTAAAATTTACATCCAATAGTTATTGATTAGGGATGTGACAACCCTAATCAATAAATTTTTCTCCAAGGAGGAGGGGTAGTATTCCTTTGCAAGGACCATCCAAAATCTCAGTCAGTAAATCTAGCCAAGGAAATGTTAAGAAATTTTGAAAGGGAAAAAGCAAAAAAAATAAAATATATATATATAAGAAGAGAGATTGTACAATAAAATAAATAATGAGGCAGAAGAAACCATCACTTTCACATGCTATGCCCACCATGAAAGAGATGGTTGTAAACTTGTCAGCTTCCCCTAAAAACTAAGTCTCAAAAAGCTTGAAAATGAGAGATAGATGGGATGTCTCTCTCTCTCTCTAGCTATATACTATACATAATTTAATATTTTTCCTATTTTACCACCAAAATTTAGGAATTAATTAGGGTTAGGTTCAAATTATTTTAGATTGATTTGTTGTGCTACATACATAATTATGTTTTAGGTGATCTATCTTAATCGTTTATTTTTCTTTAAAAGAAAATTGTAATTTATTTTTATCAGTACATATTTTTAGTATGATTTGAATAGAGATGAAGATTTTGCAGCATATATAGTTCGATGCTCTTTAAATTAGGACAAAACGAAAAGACAATGCATACAAATATTAGTTAAGTTGAAATATCCAAAATAAAAGGAAAGAATGTCAATAATGTGTGTGTGTGTGTTTTGATATGAAGTGGTGGTCCTTTTGATTTGTTTTTTTTTTTTTTTTTAAGAGAAAGCCACCAATATTAATGTGAAGTCAGTTTTCCTTTCTTTTCTGAGTCTAAAGCTTCTCCTAACTTTGATTAATAATGTTCCACTTTTTATTATATGATTCTTTTATTTTATCTCTCTGCCAACTATATTATATAAAAAGAGAGTTTCATTATTTATTTGTATTCATTTTTGGTGCCCCTTCCCACTGCCACTGCCCTCCCTTTATGACTTATGAAATGGCTAATTCACACTCATTTTTCTCCATTCTACTTTTATGAAATTAACCATTTGCTCTTTTTTAAAAAAATAAATCATAATAATAATAAGATAACAATTTGCCCTAAGTAATTTAATCCCAAGATTTAGGAGGTAACAGCTCAGTCTCATTTAATTTAATTTTTTTATTTTTACTATGTAAAATTTTGTTACGGTTAATGGAGTTTCTAGCACGTGTAGGTTGATAATAATCCCTTAGGGATAAATATATTTACGAGGCACTATTTTTTTTACTAGTATTTTGAAATTATGTTGTTTTAGTTCGGATATTTTTCTAATATTCAAATTTAGTTTTTGTAATCAATGAATCTTAAAAGTAGCGCAGAGCTATACTGCTTTTTCTATAAATTTTAGAAACATGTTCACATTATATTTTTTTTACCTTCAATAAAATTAAATTAACTTTAAACTTACAATAAAGACTAATTTTAAGATTTATTAAAAACTCCTACATTAAAATTAAGGAAATATTAAGATAAGACACAAGACAAAAACAACATTTTAACACATATATATTATATATATCATTTTTTTTTTTATAAAATGTAGGGTAATAAATTGGAAAATTTTCATAGATTGAAAATATGTCAAACTATTTATAGAAAATAACAAAAATAATACTGATAGACTCAAATAGACTTCTATTGGCGAACTATCTAAATGTTTTACTATTTTGTGTAAATAATTTCTCTTATTTTTTTATTTTTAAAAATTTCCCAAATAAATATATAAAAAAGTAATATAGCTTTAACAAATCCATATGTAAAAAAATAATTTAAAAATTCCTTAAAAGAAATTGAACATGTATAGCATTACATTGGGTTCGTGCATGCCAACCACAAACAATGGGTATCATTATTTAATATTTATTAGGATATAATTTAGAGAGGCATCACCAATATATGTAGGCAAAATTTGCAGCTCATTTTGTCCATGTCTCAATTCTATTGACTTTTCTTCATTCACAAAGGGAATATGACTTAAAATGGAATGTTTCTAAATTATGTGTCACCCCTAATTCTATCATTAATGCACTTATTTAAAATACTAGACTTCAAATCCAACTAAAAAATACCCTCCTCAGATCTCACTTTAATAGAACTATTTTTTGGATCAAAATGCTACTGCTAAATAAATCTTTAAATGGGCTAATGATCCAACTTGGGCTTTGTTTTTGGTATTGGCCATTTACACCAATTTCTCTTCATCTAGACCCTTAGGCCCATTGAATTCAAAGGATTTTGGGCCCATATGAAGTTGTAGCATTTGCTTCCAAATCTTGCCTCCTAGAATAAACCTAGAACATTCTATAAATTAATTACATTAAAAATGTGCCATATCATTTATGCATCAAAATCATTAGCATGTTGGAGTATAATTTTGTCCTTTACTACAACTCAGGTCAAATTAAGTAGTTGCAAGGAAATTTGATGTATTGTTTTTGTGTATGGGTGTGATCTAAATTACACATATGAAACATCATGATCTAACAGTGGAGTGAAACTAAACAACCACATATTTTTATGGTGAAATTTGATATAAAGTGACAAGGGCCTCCCAACACTAATCTATCAAAGTATATTGCAAGTTAATAATCATTTAGTCTCTAAACTTTTCTAAAAGTAATAATTTAGTCTTTAAACTTTAGTTTGTAATGATTTAATCTTTATACTTTCAATTTTGTAATACTTTAGTTTTTGAACTTTATTACGTGACAATTTAGTTCTTGTAATTTAAAATTTATAACGATGTATTCTATATTATAGAAATTAGTGTTAAGATTTAAAGAGAATTATTACATAAATAAACTAATAAACTAATTAGAAACCCAATACTTTTATAAAATACAAAGTCTACATTGCAAATAACAAAAATTGACATCTAATTTTTATTTTTTTTATATCAAGACTAAATTGTTATAAATTTAAAAGTACAAGAATTAAATTGTCACACATTAAATTTAAGAGATTAAATTACTACAAGATTGAAAATACATCAATTAAATTGTTACAACCCAAATTATAGAGAATATTAGTTTCACCAAAGTCGAAGGACGAAAATTATTTTTTAACCTATATTTTAACTATTTTTTATTCCTTTGTTTTGACTCTTATCCTAAAATAAAACATGGGATGGGTGGAAGTGGAATAAAGTATGGAGATTTATGGAAAAATGTGATGTGTATAAAGTTGGTAGTGATGAACGGCAAAGGGAGTGCCACGTCAAACTGAAATTCACCCTTTGATTTTCGTTCCCCGATAAATGGACGAATTCCCCACCAAACGCTAGCTCCTTCTCCATTCAGATTTAGCAATGGCAGATAAGACCTTCAAATATGTGATCGTCGGTGGTGGCGTTGCCGCTGTAAGTCACTCTTCTTAGTTCTTCCCTCCTTTCTCATTTTCTTCGTTTTTTTAACATTTACTAGTTTTTTTTTTCAACGAACAAATTCTGATGCAGAATTGTTGAATAAAGATCAATGAATTATATAAAATCCAACAAATTTCAGGAATTCCATAAAACAATTGAACCCAAACCGATGTTTAATTGAACTCTGTCGTAAAATTTGATCTTCTTATATACTACTCGATCGTCATTTCTTCTTCGTCTTCTTAGGGATTTTTTTGGCTATACAGGGATATGCGGCTAGGGAATTCGTTAAACAGGGACTCAATGCAGGAGAGTTGGCAATTATATCTAAGGAGGCGGTACGTTTTCACATACCTGTTTGATTCATGTTTGAGCAAGGCCTTTTGTAGTTTCAAATATCACTTATTGGAAATGAAACTTTATCTAATGATTAACTTGTTAAGAACTTCCTTTCATTAAAAGGGAATGCATTACTTAAATGGTTGAATATTACACCAACTTTTATTTCAAAACCAATTGGTAAGTAGAGGAGTAGCGACTCATTTATCTTATCAAAGTTATGAGATTCCTTTATCTTTCCAACATAGGATTCTCAACAAGACCTTTCAGATGGTTTCTTTGAGTTTCACTATTATTGGGTTGCATCTCAATTTTTTTGGACCGAATACTTGTTTGGGATTCATAGATTGTAATATCATATTAGATAAATATGAGGTTTCATTTTAAAACTAATTGATAACGAGTGAAGCAATGGCTATGTATGTTATATTGATTATGAGGTCTCTTCAATAGCCATTTGGCATCAATGCTTTCAACCCCTTGGTTATTATGTGCATATTTCCTACTGTCAGGTTGCTCCTTATGAGCGTCCAGCTCTTAGCAAAGCCTATCTCTTTCCCGAGTGTGAGTTGCTTTCGACTGAACTTCAATTATATGCCATCATTGTTCTTTCTTCCATTTCTATGTTCAGGGGAAAGGTTTTCCAAATGGGTGCATGTTTCCATCTCATAGTTATTTGGTTTTGCAGCACCTGCTAGATTACCAGGGTTCCATGTATGTGTAGGAAGTGGAGGGGAGAGGCTGCTTCCTGAGTGGTACAAGGAAAAAGGTGATCGTACTTCCTCTCTCATCATTTAATTGTTGACATTCCTTCACTCAGCAGAGTTTCAATAACTACCTAACCTATCACTGCAGGGATCGAGTTGATTCTTAGTACAGAAATTGTTGAAGCAAATCTTTCTGCCAAGACTCTCAGAAGTGCTCATGGGAAAATTTTTAAGTACCAAAGTTTGATTATTGCTACTGGTTCTACTGTGAGGATTCATCCTTCTTTTTTGCAAGAACATTCTGGATTACCTTCTCCTTGATTCCCCTACATATCTGATTTTAACTTGCATGTTGCTTGAAGGTTATTAAATTGTCTGACTTTGGAGTTCAAGGAGCTGATGCCAAAAACATTTTCTATTTGAGAGAAATTGATGATGCTGATCAGCTAGTTGAAGCAATCAAAGGAAAGAAAAATGGAAAAGTGGTTGTTGTTGGAGGAGGATACATAGGCCTTGAGCTTGGTGCAGCATTGAGAATAAACAACTTTGATGTCAGCATGGTTTATCCTGAACCATGGTGCAGTAAGTAGATTTCTTACAATTCAGTCTTTTCTTTTCTTCCTATTGCTTTCAGTTTCCATGACAATATTCTCTCTGTTCTCAACTTTTATAATATCAATCAATTCTATTCTTGCAGTGCCTAGGCTATTCACTCCAGAAATAGCTGCTTTCTATGAAGGTTATTATGCAAAAAAAGGAATCACAATCATTAAAGGAACAGTCGCTGTAGGCTTCACTGTTGATGCTAAAGGAGAGGTAAGACCTAAGAGCACCGTTGTTTCCAACTCCCATCTGGTTAAAAGCATTTGTATTGGATGATATAATATTAAATTTACTTTCACCTATAAGCTTAAGCTTTTGGGTTAATTGGTGATTCAATAATTTGTAATGCGACTGAGGCCGTATGCATTATCGAATGTTGTTCAGGTTAAGGAAGTGAAACTTAAGGATGGTAGGGTTTTAGAAGCTGACATTGTTGTTGTTGGTGTTGGTGCACGGCCGCTGACAACCTTATTCAAGGGCCAAGTCGTAGAAGAAAAAGGAGGCATTAAGGTGAATGTAAAAACCACCATTACAAGTTACAACTGATACAATTTACTCAGCAATTTTCTTCTTTTCTTGCAGACTGATGGATTCTTCAAGACGAGCGTTCCTGATGTATACGCCGTGGGCGATGTCGCTACTTTTCCTTTGAAGCTTTACAACGAACTGAGAAGAGTTGAGCATGTTGACCATTCTCGCAAATCAGCAGAGCAAGCTGTAAAGGTGAGCAAACTTTATCCCTCCATCTCTCAAGCACATACGTTAGAAATGTCAATATGTTGTCAAAACGCTCTTTGTTTAGGACCTTAAAGCTTTATCATTTTATGGTAGGCCATCAAGGCGAGTGGAGAGGGCAAAGCCATTGAGGAGTATGATTATCTTCCATACTTCTACTCTCGATCCTTCGATTTGTCGTGGCAGTTTTACGGGGATAACGTTGGCGATGCAGTCTTGTTCGGAGACAACAGTCCTGAATCAGCAAGTCACAAATTTGGATCATATTGGATTAAAGATGGGAAGGTTGTGGGAGCTTTCCTAGAGAGTGGGAGTCCTGAAGAAAACAAGGCCATTGCCAAAGTTGCTAGGTTTCAACCATCAGTTCAGAACTCAGATCTGCTCCTTAAGGAAGGCATCTCCTTTGCATCCAAGGTTTAAAAGCTTCTTTCCATTCACCATTTACTGAATAAATTCAAGTGATTGGACTTTAATATTTTATCACTTTTGGTTTCATATGTGATTCCTTCTTTACATCATGTATGTCATTGGAAAGTTGAGCAGAATCTGAAAATGAATATTATCAAATGTTTCAAATAAAGTGTAGTTCGAACAAGAATGTTTTAAATGATTTTGGGTTAAAAAGAAGAAACTATATAGCATAGAGATGAAGCAATTAGTCTAAACAAAAATTATCATTAATGTTGATAGTTGGATTCACCATCTCTAAATTATTCACAACTCAAAGTAATAGTAACAATTATAATAATTTACGAGTAAATAATTACACTTAAAATGTCTAAAAAAAAAAAACTCCCAATTTTTAGAAGATATTTTTTCCTGCTTTTAGTTTCTCATTTTTCAGAAGCTCAAGTGCCCATAGCTCTCCATTTTTTTTTCTTTTTCTTAGTGTACAACTACAGTGTGAGGGATTGAATCTGCGACCTTTGTCAACATAAACATGGCTAAACTAACAACTATCAATCAAGAGGCTATAAATATAAATTATTTCACTCCACATATGGTTTAACTCAAAATAATAATAATAACAACAACAATAAACATAGAAAAAGTAGAATTTTAAGTTTAGAAAGGAAGAAAGCTGCACTATGTCAAACAATTTATTTTTACTGATCTAGGTTTCATGATCCAATTTTCCTAATCCTCTTCAAGTAAAATAATCAAGACGTAGGAGAAAATTGAGCAAGAAATAAGAGAAATAGCATAATATAGACCAACTAGTGATCAGATAGTAATAAAGATAAAAGCTCGTTCTTACTCTAAGCAAAAAGATATTCATCAATCAAAGAAAGAAAGTCTGATGATTTCAACAACCATGTCTGACACAACAGAGAATAAAGTAGCATAATGTTTAACAAAACAAAGCCATTAGAAAGCCTAATTCCAAGCGAAAACACAAGGAAGTCAATTCCTTACTCATCTTCAAATAGAGAGAAACAAATGTCCTGTAACACAAATAAGAAAACAAAGTCAAAAACTGATGATAAATTATATTCTAACAACTGATACAAAGTTTTAAGGGGAAAGTAATTTACTTCATCAGAGTCCACAGCATCTTCTTTCTCCTCTTTCTTAGCCTCAGCTGCAACAGGAGCAGCAACATCGACGGTAGAGGCCGTTGCGCCCACAGCAGCTGCAACGAGGCCACCGGTAGGTAATGATGCCATCTTCTCTCTCCCACAGGCAATAAGCTCAGTTACATCCTTGTCCTTAACTTGAGAAAGAAGCAGCTCAATCTTTTCATGGTCAGCTTCAGCTCCAACTGTGAACATGTTAACCATTGACCTTCAGTTATACTTCAAAAAGCATGGAGCTGATGGACATTAAGTTTTGGTTAAAATTACCCACTTAAACTTTTACTCTTGCATCATATACATTCCTAAACTTTAAAAAATGTCTAATGAGACTCTAAGCTTTTCATTTAGTATCTAATATTTTTGAATTCACAAAACTACTTGACATAAAATTGAAAGTACAATGTTCTATTACACACAAATTCAATTCTATGTTAATCTTTTCATTAATTATAAAAAATGATGAATATACCCAAAACTTAATAGACTCAAAGTTAAACTTATTAGCACAAAAGTGAAAGTTTAGTGAGTTATTTAACTCTAGTAAGATATGGTTAGTGGTTGTGATGCATAGAAATTTTTTATGTATAGAACAAGTCAGAGGCATAGTTTCTCACAAGTTATGGGTTGTCCAATCAACGATGATTTTCAGCTAAGGGTAAAAAAATGGACCAAACCAAATGAGTTCTGTTAATTCTAGTCAACTAATATTAGTTGGTTTGGATTTTGTCATGTAAACCAAAAGATTTCTGTGTTTTGATAGATTTGTGTCTTGTCGCAAAAAGCTCAAAAGTAACTGATAGTGATAAACCATTATTCTTAGAGAACTTACAAGTACATGTCAAGGACAAGTTTATTAAAACAATTGTATATACACATGTGACACATTTCGATGGGTTTTTTTGCGAATGTTCATATGAAAGAAAATGTAAAGAAATAATGAGATAAAATTCCAAGAGATTCTTTTATACATCTCTAATCTCAAGGTTGATAGTATATACTTGATGTCAGTTGAGTTATGCTCATTTAATGAAATTTAAAAGGATTAATGATATAGTGTAGTGTCTTATATCAAAATATTAATTAAAAATAACAACCGAAACCAACAAATAATGGTTTTACAAAAAGAAAAGAAACAAAAACATTTTATAAAAGAAAAAAGAGATCTAGGTTTAACGATGCTCATAGACCAAGAAGCTCTTTTAAAAATAGCAAGCATGACATATTTCAATTTTAGTATCAAAATTTATGTTCTCCACTTTTTTATCGTTTATACATATTCCTTTCAACAAATAATAAATAAATAAGAAATTTTCACACATAGAAAAATTGTTAAACTATTTATAGAAAATAGCAACAAAAAAAAAATACTCATAAACATTGATAGACTTTTATAAGCATCTATCAGTTATAGATTTCTATCATATTTAATAGACTCTTGTAGACTTGGTCTATTATCATTATTTAAAAATTTTACTGTTTTGTGTAAATAGTTTTCTTTATTTTTTTATTTTTAAAAATTTCTCAAAAATAAATAAATAAAAATGAAAACACTAAACAACCTAATGAGAGTTTTCGTCGGAATGACCTAAAAATTTGTGTCGAAATAAGATATTACTAAATATCTCAAAATAAGTTTTAGCAAAACCTTTCTTCCTATTTTCTACACTGTTGCTCTCCAACATTTGCCCCTCTTGCTCTTGCTCTCTATATTTCCTCACTCTCAACTCCATCATAATGAGGGCTCGAGCTGAAGTCAACGGTGAAAAATAACCGAGAGCAAGAGCCAGAGAGAAAATAGTGAGCGAAAGCACGAGAATGATTTTATTATGAAACCCTAGAAAGTTGAGCTGTTATATGCTCAACTAAAAGCTCAAAAGTTTGAATCAACAAAAAAAAAAAAAAAAAAAAACCCATTAATCTCACGAAACAACTTAAGAAACCCTAGAAGGTTTAGCTGCAAAAATGTTCATATATTTTTTTATATATACACAAAAGTAGATGGAATAAGTGTTTGAAGTCTGGAACCATATCTAGAAACCCATATAGGTTTCATTTTACTAGGGCCCTTGACTACTCCATTTCTTAGTTTTAGAAGCATTTAAACCAGTGTCTTCAAAGTATATGATGGACAAAAAAAAATAAAAATAAATAAACCCACAATAGAGGAAGAGGAGAGAAGAGAAAAAAGAAAGAACCAGAGGCGAGAATGGTGTTGATATCTTGAGCAGAAGGGGTTTTGTTTCCACCCAAAACAGCAAGCAAATAAGCAGCAACCACCTTCATGATTGAGTATCTTCTTGTTGTTGTGCAAATGAAAGAAAAGAGAAGGTAGAAGAATGAATAATGGTGTGATCAAAATGGGGAAGAGAAGAGAAAGTGTAGGAGGTGAGAGAAAAGGAAGAGGAGAAAAGGTGTTGAAAATGCAGAAGAAATGAATGGTGATAATGAAAGGGAGAAAGTGGGAGTTTGTTTATGGGGAGAGATGATAAAGAAGGAGGGATTAGGGTTTTTCCGTCAAAATGGAAATAAAGCTGATGAAGGCGCTGCGTTTTCTGTATGATATCTGATATTGGTATTGTATGGCCTTTTCAACCCCTTTCTATTTCCTTCTTACACAACAAATTAATGTTCATAGTACTACTGCTACTGCTCCCAATGCAAAACGTTTTCTCATTACTTTTCTATCTAATCAATTTTTATTATTATATTTTATTGTTTTAAGTTAGTCTTAGTTTAATTATGCCTATGTACTTCTGCTACACTGAGCCTAATGATTTCACATCCATTCAAATTATTCACGTCATATGTACTCAAACGAAAATGTTTGTATATGATTATATGTTGCTGAACTTAATAAATCTAACTACATATTACATGACAAATAAATTTAGGGATTAAGGTTAATGAAAAAAAATAACAAACAAGTTGAGATGCTGAGATTGAGAAGAGAAGAAAACACGAGGTTCACATATGTCTCCAGACTTTTGATCTATAAGGTTTGATGTTATTGTATATTTGGTCTCTAGAGTTTTAAAAGAAACACTTTAGTTTGGAAATTTTGAAAAAAAAAATTACTATATTAAAAGTGGCTTAGATGGATAATTTTTTTAGGACAATTTTATCCTAAGTCTTATTATATAATACCTAAATTATTCTTACTATCTCTCCAAATTCTCTCTCCTTCTCTCTCCTACTCTCACAAAAAATTCACCACTTCCACTTCCTATTCATTAATTTGTGTCTCTCTCATTAATTTTTACAAAATTTCCATGAAATGCATTTTATGGTGAATATGAAAAGTTTTAACCAAAAAAAAAAAAAAAACTTTGAATCTTTTCTAACTCCATAACAAAAAATTGAATGGTACATTATAATATACACATTTTCCATTCCCTATAAATAATTTGTGCATTTGTAAGAGACTCATTGTCAAACAAATTTATCATCCTTTTCTCTTTATGGCAATGACAATAGTAATTGTGCCAAAGTGCTTGATTTAAGGTACATCTCAATCTTATGATTTTTTACTAACAATTTATTTCAAAATTTGAATTACATTGTTGCATTAGAGTGTACCAAAAAACTACATTTGTGCAATTATTACTTTTTTTTTTTCTTAAATAGATTAAAGATTTTTCCATCTTATGACTTTTTTTGGCAAATTAAATTAATTTGTGAACAAAATTATGCCATTAATTTTTTTTTGTTAAATGTATAAAATATGAATTGATGTAATAAATATAAAATTATAAAATAAATAATGATCCATTATCTTGCATTTTCATTTGTTTCTCGACTTATTGGAAAGTAAAAAATAATAAATTTTCCTCTGTATCAAATTAATCATTCATGGTATGTCTCAATATTAGTTGCGCTTAGTCATGTAATTAACAAAACATGATTATGATTTTTTTTCAAATAAACTAAAGACGGTATAATTCAACAACCCATAGCCAACCATATTTCTTTTACAACTTTAGAGACTAAATAAACTTGAAGACCAAAAGTGTATTTTGTTCTTATATTTTTTATGTATCTATTTAGATTTGTTCACATAAACAAATACAAAATTTTCGTCCATAAATTCAAAAGTCTAAAATGGTTTGTTTTGAAATATACCGCAAATTTCAGGGGCAGGATGAAGCTTTCCATAGTTAAATCAGTGTTGTTTATCATTTATCATTTATTCTTTTTTCCTTCTTGGCTAAAATTATTATTATTATTATTATTATTATTATTATTATATATATATATATATATATATTTATCCTTTTAAAAGTTCCACTTTTATCAAGATTCCAAAACTGAAAAATATATAGAATGTTGGACAAAAGTTCATTCAAGTTACCCTCATTTTGTGTCCCAATTTTGCTTAAATACTATGTTTTTATACAAATATAAATTCAACCAGCTAGAATATTCAAAGAAAAGGAAAAGATAAATTGAACCATAATTATGATATTGGTAAGATGTGGTTGCAAAAAAGATAAATCCAAAGCAAAATAAATTGATCCATGACTATATATAGCTCGACAAAATTTTCTCCTAAATAACTAGCCAAAAATCCAAGTATATATTATAGCAATTTAAATTAATCAAAACTTCAATATTGAAAGATAGTACTGTGAAAGGGAGGACACAATCTCGTCAATCAAAAAGACTGAAGCACATTTCCTGCATCAACCCAAACAAGAGACAAAACAGTTTGGTTAGAAGAATTAAACAACTTTAATTAATAAAAGTAGGTTAAATTATATATTAAAAAATATGCAATAAAGCACGATAAAAAGGTGGGACTATAGAGAAAAAACCCTAAATACAATGAATTAATAAGAAAAATAACACCATTAACACAAAAAACAAGTGTATTTAGGCTTAGTAAAATTTATTAGTTAATATAGAGTGGAAAATCATAATAACTATTAGGGTTTTGCCATTTAAAATAATTATCCTAATTATTATTCTTTTCAAAATAATGTTAAAACCCACAGCCCTTGGGCACGAGGGCTTCGCATAAGGCAATTTGCGCCTTATTTTGAAATCAGGACATGTGCAAAATTTGAAGTTTTAACTACAAAATTTTAAATTTTGGTAATATTTAGAGATATTTATTTACAATTTAACCATAAAAGTAAATATGAATGAATTAGTTAAGTAAATAAAGAAGAAAATAAAGTTAATTACTTCATCCGACTCTTCAACAACTTCTTTCTTGTCCTCTTTGACAGGCTCGGCAGCAACAACGACAGACGCGGCAGCAGCAGCACCGCCGGCAGCTACAGGAATTGCAGAACCACCAGAAGGGACAGATGCCATCTTCTCCCTTCCACAGGCTACAAGCTCTGCAAAATCTTTGCCCTTAACTTGGGAAAAAAGCAACTCGATTCTTTCATCTTCAACCTCAACTCCAACTGTTAATTAATAAGCCCCACATTAACAATTCAATCTCGATTTATGAACTCCATTCAAATCAAAGCACCAGACTGAACCCTAACCCTAATTACTGAATAATCGATACAATACGAAGATCCAGAAAAAAAGCCCTAAAAAATCTAAAATCACCAAATTAAAGAGTTGAAGTATAGAAAATACCAGAGCCGAGAATGGCTTTAATATCATCAATGGAGGGGTGAGTATTTCCACCCAAAACAGCCAACAAATAAGCCGCAACAACCTTCATCTCTGCAAATCTCCAAAAAGAAAAGGAACGGTTGGAATCAAATATGAAAACATGAACAGAGAAACGGCGAAGGAGAAGAAGAACATACCGATCGAAGACAGAGGTTTTTGGATCTTCGAAAAGGAAAGAAGAATAAGAAAAAATCGTGGAGTTGAGAAGGAAACTAAGTTATATATAAAATTCTGAGGCGAAATTTTGGAGCAATTTTAATTATATTCATTCTTTCTTCTAGATATTAATGGAGATAATTAATTTGAGGTATTTTCCTTCTTTATCAGACTTACAATAATCCATGATTATCTTCTACGCTATAAAAATGGAAAAAATCTAAAAGATTTTGTGAAAATCTTAATCATGCTTCTTTATAATTTAGTCATGAAAATCTTAATCATATCTTTTTTTTAAAAAAAGATAGTTTATTATATAAGGACCATAGCATTTTATTTTTAAAAAATTAAATGTATAAAACCTAACCGTTATTTTATGTTTTTCTTTCTATCGAACAGAATGATAATTACTAATTTATTAATTTATCAAAAGAAAATATGCAAGGTAAGATTGGGTGAAAGATAATATATATATATATAGAGAGAGATATATATATATATAGGATCAGGAGGCATACTGATCCTATATATATATATATTAAAAAAAAGAAAAAAGAAAGTAAAATTTGAGGGAAGGACAAAAATTTATTTGGATTTTTCATTGACATATTATGTTTGAGTTTCCTAATTTTAGATTTAAATTGAGGTTAAAATATTAATTTCAAATATTTGAAATTTCCGGCTTAATTCTAATCTCTGATTTTCCCTTGTATTTGAGAAATATTTTATTTTGAAAAACCTAAAATTAAATCATTTGCATTAATATATGAGCCTAAGCATGCGAATAATTTTTTCTTTCTTCATATTATATCACATTAATATTCTAAATTTCTCGATCACTATTTTGAGTCTCAAAACACGTTTTCTTTTCATTTGTAATTCTGAAATTTTACAAAAAGAATGACAAATAAATTAACGTCATGGTTCTTCAAGCGGACAAAACGATGACAAAAGGTAATATAATTAGAAAAATTTTCAAACTATTTACAGAAAATAGTAAAAATATATTAATAGTCATTGATAAACTTCTACCCGTATCACTATACCCGCATCTATTAGTGATAGACTTATATCATTTCTATCAAACATGTCCTTAAATATTCATGCATAATTAAATTAAATTGAAAATCAACATAAATAAGATCAAGATAGAAACCAAAACCAAGTCTACTTTCTTCTTGTACCTATTTTTCCTAATCTTTCAACTTTTTTGAAAATACATATAATTAGCCTTTTCAAAGGATTGTACTCGTATATTGAATTTCTTATTTATAAACAACATATCTCACCAATCTATTTTTTCTATACATTTTTGAGTAACTGCAAACTTTCATATATTAATTATTGCATATAAAAAAACGACATATTATTTGTATATTATGTCTGGGCGTCCCCTGCCTTTTTGTCTGTGTTTTGTAGCTCGACACGATTCTCAAATTATTTTTCACCTTGTATATTTTAATATATTATACTCTAAATTTTAAAATATTCGGAAATATATTTTTAAAAAAATACAATTGCAAAGTTTGTTTATTAGAATAAAATAAAAAATGACATGATAAATAATATATAAAACTTTAAAAATATATATTGACTTAATTTATAAAACACCATTCACATATATGAGTTACGGTGTGATTTTCACATTAATTTTGAGATGAAATAAAGAGCAAAACCTATCTTAAAACTTGTATACAGTATAAAAATAAACATACACATTCTAATGTTTGCATATCAACTATCACATTATTTTTTATCCAATTTCATAGTATAAAAATATTCAATACAATTTTAGGTATTTAACCAAACCATTTTAAAAATGCAGCTTTATTTATTAGTTGTCACATACAATTAATAAATAGCTACAATAATATGTCGGTTAGGGAAAGTAAAGGTATTTGTAGTTTATGAACCGAAAATAAAACAGCAACGACAAATTATCTGTAGTGTATGATTGTTGGATAATGGATGTCCATTGGAAATTTCACAGAAATTATATGGTTGGATTGGAATAGTATTTTTCTTTTTAATCATAAAGGCATTTCAACAGAGTAATTTTTTTTTTTTTTTTTTTAAATAAAAAATTTATGCTCTTTTGCACTTAAAAAAAGAAAAGAAAAAGAACAGTTTCTTCTTCTTGTGGACCAACTAATAAATCCTATATAATTCAATAAAATCCAACAATAAAAATACTTGTAGTCATAAAATCAAACAAGAACAAGCTCAAGATAATCCCCCTCCCAATATTAATAAAAATAATCTAGCATCCTAAAAGTTGATAATTCGATTCGCTCGCCCTTATAATCGCCCAACTAAAAAAAATCTCCGACAATTGTAGTTTAATTAAATTGTACCGTTTATTCAAATTATGGTTGAAATTGAATTCTAAATATTAAAATCATTATTCACTAACCCACTCATGTATATAGATATGTGAATTAAACTTTTCCATTGGAAAAGTTCCAAAAAGTTGGCTCTCTCAGTGATACAAATTAGAGCCTCTTTTAAGAAAATTGTAGAGTAAATAATTGAGAGGAGACACAATTTTGATTTATGTCTGCAATAATATAACACACAACATCTAAGTATTAAAACAATTCCATATGATATGATCGAATAGATAGAATGGGTTACAATTTTTTTTAGTACAACAAGACATATGTTATGGATAATTTTAGACCAAAAAGATAAATATAATCTTAATAATAAGAAAATAGAAAATCAGATCGAGACCGATACCAAGACAGGATCATGACGGTCCAAGAGAGGAGAGTTGGACCTTTGGGCCCAACTCCTTGTCGGCCTTGGCCTCCATGGCCAGGGAGCCTAGTTGGCCCAATTGCCATGAGTTGGCCCTTCAGCCTTAAACTTCCCCCTCGGTCTCGGCCTCGGCCTTGGAGCCAACTTTTGCATACCAAGAATCTCATATAGGATCTGATCAAATTATCAAATAACTGAATTCTGAAAGTGAACAGAAAAAGCCGAGCCTAGGTCAACATATCTTCTATGAATACATCATTATATAGCTCTATATGAAGTAAGTTGAATCATCATATGAGGTAACTTGACTCATACTCTCAAACTCCCTAGCTTCCACACTATTTTACTCGTTGACTTAAGCATTAGAGTGATGTGACAATTAGCACTACACGGTGTGCAAGTTTTCTCTTTTGTATGCCACATTCTTTTCTCCTCTTTAAACAAAAATTCACTACTAATATCACGTGAAGGTCATATGCGTTTTTCCTGTCTAGATTTTGACATTAACAGTATAAATATTTGAACATTTGACCTTAAATGAACAAAAACATATTAATTACTGCTAAACTATGTTGATTAGGATAATTAACACAAATTATGAGATGAGTTATTGACATCAACCATATTTCAAATTAATGGCTTTTTTAATGAATATTTTTTTAATCAATATGTTAATTTTGATGATGAACTCTATACACTGTTGAACTCAATTATTATTTTTTTTCCTTTTAATCTATTCGATATTACGAGGGACAAATCTCATAGTTTTGATTGTAAGTTAAATAGTTGTTTTTAAATATAGCTTCAACTAATTTATAAATATGGTAAAATTTCAATGTCTACCAATGATATACATGGATAGATGTCTATTATTGATAGACAGTGACATTTTGCTATATTTAAAAATATTTTAAGCAGTTTTGTCATTAAAAATAATTATTATAAATTAAACTATCTAAATATCATTTATAATGTCTTTTAATCCTCTATAAGTCTCTTTATATTGAATTTTAAACAATTATTTATTTATAATTTAGGTGTTGTTTTCATTATAATAACAGATTTCAAATAATTAAATATGATAGCGTGGATCACGACCTACTTCTAGTTATAGTACTATCAAGTAGCAAGAATACAGCTTTTAGCTTAACTAATTTATTTCTAGTTGAATTCAAACTTTCTGACTTCTTAATTAATAATACATTAATTATACTAATTGAACTATATTTATGTCGGTAACTTAAGTCAATAAACAAACTGTATTGATTGAGCTGACTTTTTGGAATTGTTATTTCTCATTGTTTCTTTATTTTTTCCAAACTACAATAATTTTAGTCCATTTTGTTAAATAAAATGAAAAATGAGCGAAAATGAACTAACAATCAATTTATACACTGAAGTTTCATATATATATATATATATATATATATATATATATATATATAAAATAAGAACTTCTGAGATTTAATTCAAGTTTCATCTTTTGAGATTATAACATAAAACAATTTAAACATATGATAAAATTGAAATTTATTAGCTTTTTTAGATGACTTTATGAGTCTATGATCATATATAATTTTATTGGTTTGTCATTGCTTGCTCATTATAGTAATCGTTTCCTTCCTTAACATCTCCGATGTTTTGTCCAATTCATTACTTTTTCAAAACATGCACATCTAAAATGTTGGGAAGAAAATTTACTATATATTTCTAAAATTTAAGTTGTATCAATCAAAATTTTAAACTAACAAAAGTCAATTTAAACTTTAAACTTTCATAATTAACTATTTAATTTAGACTATCTATTAAAAATACTTTTAAATACAAAAATACACAATAGCTTTCACAAACGTGTATAAAAGACACATTTAAATACAACGATTAATGTAAAATAGAGAGAAATTACAAGAATCAAATAGATAGTAGAGATGTTTCATTATATTAGAGAGAATTACGTGATAATTTTGTTCATGAGTTTTTTTAGATGAATAATTTCATTTCGATTATTTTGAACTAAAATTTTAAATAGAATTAAAAAAAAAAAAAAATAGGTACAAAGAAGTAACAAGTATTGTAGCTACCGACATGAAAGGGAAAAATAATAAGAGAAAAAAAGATGTGTGGGATATATATTTGTGTGGGTTGGTGAAGGGGCATGGGGTGTGATTTGCTATGAAAATAAAACAGCCCATTTTTGGGACAGCCAAGTGAGGGAAGGGAACTCACTAACCCAACACTCAACAAACTGCCCCTTCACTTAAAAATCATTCATTCATTCATCAAAAACCCTACCCATGCCCGTACTTTTCTCCACCTTCCCCATTATTGCTTCAAACCAACATAATCTTTCATTTTTTTTTAGTATAATAATTGTGGAAAAGATTCAAATTTAATACCTTTTGGTCCTTGATATATTTTATATGCTCGTTGAGATATGCTCACTTTGACCTTACTAAGATAATGTTCACAAATATAATAGAATTCAATATTAATTTAGGGAGAAAATGACTTTCACAAGGACTCAAACTCAGGACATTGGAAATCAATCTTAAAAGAGGAGGAAATGACATTACAAGGGTTTGAATACATAACTTCTTCCTTTGATACCATGTTAAATCATCGATTTTTTTCAATCATCATTTTATGCCACATAATCCTATCTTAATCTACTCAACTTGTTGCATGCAAATTAAATTAACAAAATTAATGATAATGAGTTATTATAAAAAGTTTAGGGGGGTGTTCGGGCCACTGACTTGAAGTTGGTAGAGTAGGCTACTATAACCCACTCCAGATTTGGGACACCAATTACAACTATTACAGCTTACAATTAACTATAATGTTACTATTTTAAATCTCTCTTTGCTACAACGTTTAGTACTATTTTCTACTTATCATCATTTTTCCTCTTTGTTACAATGTCTACTATTTCTTACTTAGACTAAAATAGTCTTCAACCTAAACACAGATAAAACTAATTTGTATCCAAACATATACTATAATAACAACTCACTATAATAATGGAATTAGAACTAATTTTGGTAGTTAAGCCAACCCAAAACTTATATTTGTTAGCCTTAATTTTAAACCCACTCTATTAGTTTTGCTTGTCTAAAATTAGTAAACACCACATTGCACCATCCGAAATTAACATTTTTGTGTCAACACGTTTTACTTTCCACATTGCACTGTATTATCCTAATTAATACCCTAAACATATCTAGATCAATAGAGTTAATGACATATGCCTGAAAAAACACAAACGATTAATGTAATTGGAATTTTCTTAAATTTAGAAACTAAATAGAAATCATGTTAACAGATCAGTTATTTGAAATTTTACCCAAAAAAAAAAAAAAAAAAAAAAAAAACTCATCACACAGCAAGGAGAGAGATATGTCCACTAGAAGAATACACCTAAACTAAGATGCCTCTGCTACGAATTTATAAGAATCTATCCACTCATATTGTACTTAAAAAAAATATTTTGATTACGTGAAATTATAAAGGGGCCTTGGCCACAGCTTATTTTGGGTGGTGTGGGCTATAATTATCCCATTTAAGAAGGGTTTGACTGGCCACTTTGTAAATCAAGGTTTAATAACTCAACTAGTCAATTTTAATAGTGTTTACTATTGAAGTTTGTATATTTATTGAGAAATTCTATTTTTTTTCTCTTTTGCACATTTATCGAGGAGTTCCAACTAAACAATTCTGCACTTCAAATACAGATTTTCTAACTCCAACATATTGATATCGGACTTTAAAATTTAACTCAACACTCCAAATACCCCTTACTGTTTGGCCTCGCATTATAATAGTTAAAATTTTCACTTATTATGGCTGAGGCTTGCTTAGTAGAATTATTTGAAAACTTTCATTTTCTATCGTGTTTACTATTTTGTTACCATCTTCTTCTATTATTTATAATCTATACTAAAATAATCTTTATTCAAAACACAGAATATTGTAATCTATTCTATAACTCAAGTATAGACTATAATAATCATGAATTATAATAACAAGCTAAACGTTTCAAACTCTTAAATAATAATAATTAACAATAATAATAATTAAAGTAAAGGCATGTCAATGTATCTTCGATTGAATGCAGTAGCTGGTCGGCTGCATTGGAAAAGACACTTTGTGCACCCAAAGTGGAACACTTGTACCGCTTCTTTAAATGCTCCCACTCCCATTTTCTGTGGATATTGTTTTTTTTGCTCTTTTTTTTTTTTAAAGAAAAAAAGAACATATTTTTCTGTCCAATTTCAATAATAATAGTTTGTAGTTAGTAATATACTAAAATTTGAGCTTTTCAGTAGAAGTACTACAAATGAGGGTATTTCTGACTTAAAAGAAAAAAAAAATACATTAAAAAATGTTGATAGAAATGTTATGTATCATTAAATTATTGTTTTATTTATATGATGAGGAAATATACCATTTAGAAAAAAAATAAATTTTGTTAATGAATAATCTAAATTCTATTGATGGATGAGTTAGATTTTACTATTAATGATAAATAATATTTGAATATTGAGTCTACTTTCTCTTTCTTATTTAACATTACATCGAATTAACATTTGATTAACAATTTTAACATCTTTTCAAGGTATAATCCTATAATGGATTGCTTTTAATACATTGGAAGTAAAAGATTTGAAAGATTAAACATCAAATTAAGAATTACCCATCAAATTATTGAAGTACAATATTACATAATTAGTTTAATACATAAATATTAGTGTAAATATTTAGGTGTATTTTAGGTGTCATACATTTATAAATATATATTTTTTTAAAATGAAGAAAATTTGCCACATCAACCTAGGAAGCAACAATGGAATTTATTATTGTTATTTTCTAAAAAGATTGTAATTAAATCAATGCACTTAAAAGTGAAAAAGAAATAGTTAGGTGAAATATTTGAGATTTAAATAATGGAGAAGATAGCATAAAGTATTGGTTGATATAAGAATAAATGCAAAGCCAATGGTAGATCACCTTCTCTAAATAGACTTTGGTTTTTTCACGTCCAGAAAATCCAGGTTTTCATTCTCTGATTGCAGCTCCAGCTCTGATACAGTCTTTCAATGGAGGTTCAAACTCAGAGCTTCTCAACCGCCTTTGACCGTGTCCCAATCACCGATACATCTCCATTTTCCTACTCCTTAAACCGCATCCCTCTCCCATTTTCCTCTCCCCGGACGGAAATGCCCCATTCCCCCACCGCCGCCGATTCCACCTCCCATCGAAATGGGTTTCCCTCCACATCTAACGCCGACGGGGCCTTTCCTCCCTTCGCCATGAACTCCTCTCCCATCGAATCCCTTGCCACACTGACGGAGCCCACGGCTGCCCTGAAACTCCAGAAGGTCTACAGGAGCTACCGTACTCGCCGGAGGTTGGCTGATTCCGCCGTTGTGGCAGAAGAACTCTGGTAACCCACATTTTGCCTTTTGGGTATTTGTGCTCTGTTTTTCTTTTGATCGTGGAAAATGTATAATGGGGATTTGTGGTGTGAAGGTGGAGAGCTATAGACTATGCCAGACTGAATCACAGTACTATTTCTTTCTTCAATTTCTCTAAACCTGAAACTGCAGCTTCTCGATGGAGTCGAATCATGTTAAATGCTTCAAAGGTATGAATCTAATAGGAACACATTTTTCTCTGGGTTTTGCTCACTTTTCACATTGGTGAATTTTTTTTGGACATTTTTTTTTTTCTTTTTGCAGGTGGGTAAGGGATTGTCGAAAGATGGAAAAGCACAGAAGTTAGCCTTTCAGCATTGGATCGAAGCCGTAATTTACATCTCTACTATTGAATTCCATTATCTCTGGAAGTGGGTTTCTCTTCTCTCTGTTTTTTTTTTACTAAACAATTTTGGTTTGCAGATTGATCCACGGCATCGCTATGGGCATAACTTGCATCTGTACTACGGAGAGTGGTGCAGAGGCGATGCCGGTCAGCCTTTTTTCTATTGGTGAGAAAGATTCGCTCGACATTCTTCCTATTAAAAAATCTCTCATCATTTTTGCTTTCCCAATCGTTTTTCTTGCTGATCTCTAGAAAAGTTGTCTTTTAAGTTAGGCGTTGGATATATTATTAAATTTGTCTTCACCCATAACTTAAGCTTTTTGGTCAATTTGGTTCAATAGGTAATTTAACATGGTATCAAAGCAAGAGGTCTATGAAATTTTGTGTGTTTGAATCACTGGAATGCTATTTTCTTTCCAATTAATATTGATTTCTACTTGTTGGGACTATATATTTTAAGCCCAAGTATTAGAATGTTGATATAATATTAAATTTAACTTCACCTATTAGCTTAAGCTTTTGGATCAATTGGTGATTTAACATTTTAAAATTTTGTTTTTAACTTGGTTTTGTTAGACTAAAGAGATTACAACTCAATCACATGATTTTCCTGCGCAACTTACATTGAAAAAGTTGTGATGTCCTAACAATATTTAACACTATCCCTCACCTGTAGAAGAGGTAACAAGTGGAAATCAATAATAATATCAATAGGAAAGAAAATAACATTATAGGAGTTTGAACACATGACTTCCTACTATGATATTATATTAAATTATCGATTGACCTAAAAGTTTAAGTTGATGGGTTATGATAAATATAATTATATCAATGTTTTTAACAATAATATATGCTTAGTTTGATAGTGAGCAAGAAAGTTTAATGTAAGAATGTTTATGGATTTTTCCATTCTTGTTGCCATACGTTTCAGCGAGAATGTTTGCTAATTAATGGCTCATCATGTTATTATTATTTCACTCTGCAGGCTGGATGTAGGAGATGGAAAGGATTTAGAACTAAATGAATGCCCGAGATCGAAACTCCGACAGCAATGTATTGTATATCTTGGACCTGTAAGTACTTTCATTAATTATAATTTCACTAAAATTTAGATAAGTTATTTCCTACTGAAAAAAGGTTGACTCAAATAATTATTTCTTTTCTTTTATTTCAACTATGATTGAGTAACACATTGTCAAGGTTGTTTTCAGCAAGAGAGGGAAAATTATGAATACATAATTCTGCATGGCAAAATTATCCACAAACAATCTGGAAAACTCTTGGACACAAACCAAGGATCTCGAGGAGCAAAGTGGATATTTGTCATGTGTACTGCCAAGAAACTTTATGCTGGTGAAGTGAGAATTTCAACACATGTTACCTTCATATTTTGTTTCCTAGCAATGAAACAATAACATATCCATGTCTTGCAGAAGAAAAAGGGAATGTTCCATCACTCTAGCTTCTTAGCTGGAGGTGCAACATTAGCTGCTGGAAGGCTAGCAACCGAGGACGGAGTTCTTAAGGTAGGGAGAATTTACTTATATGACTTGCAGTGTTCTACTTGTAGGGACATGAGTTATGTATATCTTCCTCCCACTCCAATGCTCAGATTTTTGAACGTCAGTTTCCAGGATTGTTCTGATGTTAATGGTTTTTTGTTGTTGTTGTTGTTTAGACTATATCGGCATACAGTGGACATTATCGGCCGACGGACGTCAGTCTTGTCAGTTTTTTATCCTTTCTTCATGAGAATGGAGTAAATCTCGAAGAAGTCAAGGTATTTATACTTTTGAGGTTCTTGTACTCATGAGAATTCCAAAATTGTGGTGATATAAACCTTAGAAAGATGATTTGGGGTTTGATCAGCATTTCACCTTTCTGTTGTATGTCTATAGATCTATAAGGCCAGTGAAGATTCTGACAGCTATAACCATGAAGGTGGAGGCAACTTTGAAGGTTCTCCTAAAGCTGAAATCCTTGAGGAAGATGAGAATTATATACCATCAAGCCAATTAGCTGAAGTTTCAAAAACCGAAACCAAAACAGAATACCAAAGGACATTATCTGGGGGTTTGCCTAGCCCAAGAGCCGAAGTCCCAACGACTTCCATATTGCAGAGGATAAATTCCAAGAAAACAGCAAAATCATATCAACTGGGGCATCAACTCTCACTTAAGTGGACAACAGGAGCCGGTCCAAGAATTGGTTGTGTAGCTGACTATCCTGTGGAACTTAGAGTACAAGCCTTAGAGTTTGTTAATCTATCTCCAATAGTTCCCCCAACACAGGGTTCAAATGTTGCATCACCTGCTGTAAATTGCCCTTCTGAACTCTGCAATGGCTATCAGGATCATTCCTCTGAAAATTAGATTAATATTCCTCTGCTTCCTATGCTTAATGCTTAATATATAGTGTGCATGTACTATGTAGATATCTATCTGCTGTCCATTCTCACCTTTTTGTGGGCGAATATTGAATCCTTATGGATATTGTAATGCCTCTCCAACACTTTTGCTGTCCTGAGATATAAATACAAAAACGTAATGAAATCTCTACCTTGTGCAAACCTGTAGATTCTTTGAAAAGTGTAATTTACCAAGATGATAGCTTACCGATGACCGGTTCATGATTTTGTGTTGCAAAACTATGCAAAAGACACCACTAAGGTACAAAATCTAAAATCTTCTTGATCATTAGAGCAGTGCAATCAATCAGCCAGAGTAACTTTTTCCATGCCCTCTCGTCTAAACTAAGAAAACAAAGTACCACTTGTTGGACAAAAAGGAATGATCAATCATTATTTACAAGGAAAATCCATCGTTATGCCAATACCAAAAACAAAACCTGCATCTCTTCTAGCGACTGATTATCAAGTTTGCTACCAAAGACCATATCAAAACTTAGATCAATTGCCTGTAGATAAGGATATTGCTTCTAACTATGTGTTTAGAGTCGTTCCATTCAAGTAAAGCTGATAGAATCCGTGTTCCTTCTGGCATAGGTTTGCCCTTCACCACAACTTTAAACGTCTTCGTTTCATGTAACTTAGCAAAATTCAGGGTGTCTGGAAAAACTTTGACAGATACTCCATCTGGGGATGATATATTTGCCCTATACAACGATGCACCATACCCGACATGAGTCACTGTTCGATAAAAGACCGCCTTGATGGCAGAACTAGGATCTGAGAGCTGTTTGTGCATTGTCGGGTAGTTGAGTCCATCGGTTCCTTGTGCAGGTTTGATCTTGGAGCAGTTATACTTCTTGTTACCATCAAGTAGGCCAATTGTTGTGCTGTTGTAGCCTTCTTTGCAGAGGAAAGAGATGTAGGAGTTGAACGAGATATTGTAAACAAGGCCGGGATGCACTGCCTTGGTTGGATTTATTTGTCCTGCTCCAGAGCCAAGCACAGCATCCTTGGATTTCATCTTCATTGGAGTTGCTAAAATTTACCAGGAAAAACCAAATCCAGCCAGTCAGGCTTGAACATTAGCTGATAGAAATATGGTGACATGAAAGACTCTACCAGTGGTCATGAGAGCAGACTTGACCGCAGCCGGAGACCAGTCAGGGTGGAATGACTTAACGTACGCAGCAGCCGCCGTAGCATGAGGACAGGCCATGGATGTACCTGACATTACAGTGAATAAACTATATCTACTGTCTGACATATCCCCTGTCAAACTTGCTAGTTTTGTATAAGCAGCCAAGATGTCTATCCCTGGTGCAGAAAGATCAGGCTACCCATAGAAACTTAGTCCTTTTTTTTTTTTCTAAGAATAAAGAAATCAAAGAGACATTTGTTATTGTGTTATACCTTGAGAATGTTACTACTTATAAACTGAGGCCCTCTAGATGAGAAAGAAGCAACAAAAGGAGCATCAATTTTGACAGTTTCACTCTTATAAATGATAGCTTTAGGATTCCTGTGATCAATGAATCAATACAATTAAAAAGAGAGACAACTGAAAAGGAGCAGGAATTCACAAAAAGATAGAAACATACTTGGTGGAGTTGATATAAAGATCGATGTATTTGCCAGAGAGAGAAGAGATGGAAGCCCCAGGAAGAAGCAAAATGGAGGAATAATCAGTTTGTTGTTGAGTGAGTTGAATGACTCCAGTGCCTCCTAAGGATTTGATGTAGGGATCTGTGTAAGTTTTCAAGCAATATACAATCTTTCCCTTCACCTTGCTTTGGTTTATAGCTTCTGGATCACAAGCACTGTCATCCCGGCCATTTCAACTTTAATGAAAAATAAACAACCTTTTTCAAATAATCATATTCATATTTCATACCTTGCATTTCCTTGATAGGATCCGCCATTGTTGGACGCTTTGGCACCGCTTGTAAGAGAGTACATTTCTTTCTTTGGCGAGAAAGTATTGATGGAAAATCCCTACCAACATTTTCATTTTCTTTTCACTTCATTTAAATAAACACATTTGAATTATTCATACAGGTTTGCATGTATCCAAAATAATAGCTTTTTTTTTTTTTTTTTTTTAACTCTTTCATGTCTAGACTTTAATATGTATTTTGTGATTAAATATAATGCTCAAAAATTAAATATTGTGTGTGTTCTAAAATTCGTTCGATCGTTTGAATTCTATTCAACCGAATAGTACATGTCAAAGTCAATTTTTATTAAGTTATGGTCACTAGGGAAAATCTAAGCTTCACCTAGATTTTTTTTTCTCCCATTATTCAACATGAATTGTATGTATTAATGGGCTGACTTTATAAGTATAACTTAATTGGCATATAAATTTATTAGCGATTAAAAGATATGTAGTTTGAAATTCTCTATTTTTATTCTACTTAAAAAAAAATGGTAAACACAAACTTCCCTTACACAATTAAGTAAATTCGTTTAATATAAAAAAAGTAAACCAAAAAATTAACTTCGAAGAATAATTTGTATTTTTTTTATGAGTGTTAACATTAAGGTTATTTTTAAAAGGTATTTTTAATATCTTTTCTAAAGTTTAATGGCATTACAAAGGGTATTTATAATGTTTTTTAAAGTTTAATAACATTTTTTAAACTATGTAAATTTAAGGAAAATTATTATAAATAGAAAAAATATCAAATTATTTATGAATATAGAAAATTTTCACTATTAATTTTAATTTTGACATGAAATACAAAATTTAAATAATTATTTTCAAATATAGAAAAATGACAAAACTATTTACAAATATAAATTTTTTTTTCCTGTCTATCGTAGTCTATCGTTGATAGACATTGAAATTTTTTTATATTTGTAAATAGTTTGATATTTTTTTCTTTTATAATAATTCTCTAAAATTTTAAAAAGTATTTAGTATAATTTAGTAAAAAACACACACAATTAATATAAGAAAAATTATTTACACAAAATAGCAAAAAAAAATAATGATAAACATTAATAGACTTTTAAAAATATAAAAACAAAATTTTTAGATAGTTGTGATAGATGTAATAGAAATTTATCAATGATAGAAATAATATAAGTCTATAATTGATAGATTCTGATAGAAGTCTTCTATCAGTATTTTTTTTTTTTTTAAATAGTTTGTCATTTGGTAAAAATCTCCTTAAAAATTCCCCATTAATATATTAGAGAAAGAGAGAGAGACTCACAGTAAATTTGTTGCCATTACCGAGTTTGAAAGCGGTGACGAACCGTCTATCAATGGCCGTTGCAGCGACGGTCATAATCCAGGGCGCCACATTCTCGACGGTGGACAATTCAGGGCCGTCATTGCCGGCGGCGCAGGACGTCAATATTCCCTTCTTCATGGCATGAAAAGCCCCAATTGCTTGGCCGTCCCTGAAGAAATCCATCGGCGGCGAGCCTATGGAGACGGAAATGAAATCGACGCCGTCGGCGATGGCCTCATCGAAGCCAGCAAGAACGTCCATTTCGCTGCAGAAAATACTCCAACACACTTTGTAGACTGCAATTCGAGCTGAAGGCACGCCGCCGCGCGCCGTCCCTTTGGCCAGACCATACAAGCTCGCCCCCTCCACCGCCGAGCCTGCCACCGTCGACGCCGTGTGAGAGCCATGCCCCTCCGTGTCCGCCACGCTCGACTCTGGATATGAGCTTACGCTTTCCAGATCGAAGTAATTCGCACCGATTACTTTGCTGTCTCAGGGTAAATTGACAAAAATTAGTCCTAAGTTTTTATTTGGGAAAGTTTTAAAAACAGAAAATAAGGTAAACTATTTACACCAAATAGCAAAATTTTTAAATAGTTGTGATAGAGGCTGGTAGAAGTCTATCAAGATCTATCAGCATGATAAGTTTATCGATGTCTATCAGTATTTTCTTTTATTATTTTATAGAGATAGTTTGACAATTTTTTATTTGTAAAATTTTTTCTTTTTATTTGGATAAAAGACCATTTTCAAAAAGAAAAATATTTTGAGTGCAAATTGACTATATATTTTTTTTCTTTGTGATAATTGAAAATGGACGTAGTTGGTTGCACCTTACTCTTTTAAAAATAAATAAATATTTTTTTTTTAACTTCTTACATTGTAGGTAAAAATACCGATTCTACCATTTATTACTTCATGTTTGAGGGTGGGACAGTAGGGAAAAAAAAATTAGTTTTACAATTCGTCATCCTTCTTAAAAAAAATTCAGTTTTACAATTTGTCATCCAATTTTGAGGGGTAAGGTTGGTAAAAACAAAATTAATGAATGAGGGCATAAACATAATTTTTTCTATATTTATAAATAATTTGAATCATATTTTTATATTTAAAAACAACCCTTTTAAGAATTCCATGCACACAAATGCACATTATTTTAAACATTGAGTATATTATGAGTTTAGTTAGGGATAAAAAGAAAAAAGAAAAAGAAAATACTTGTTGTGCACATTATTTTAAACATTGAGTATATTATGAGTTTAGTTAGGGATAAAAAGAAAAAAGAAAAAGAAAATACTTGTTGCAGGCTGTGAAGTTGGGACCAGTGACGCATTTGCCCTTCCATTTAGGGGGAGGTGGACCATAGCCTTCATCGCTGAAACTAGGACTGTCAATCCAAATCCCTAAACATTTAATACAACAAAATAAATTAAGATTTATAATCCAATATTATTATAAAGAAGTAATTAGGTTAGATTTAATTGGAATTAGTTAGAATGAAATTAATGAAAGAGAAGAGAAGGACCCGTATCCAAAACGGCGACAATGAGATTAGACTCAATTTTAGGGTTACGTTTGGAATAATGATGATTTAGTCCTAAAAAGTCCCAGGATCTTGTTGTCACAACTCTCTGTTTTCTGCTCTGAAATACCGAAACCACACCCTCCTCATCTGCCCAAAATTTATAATTAAACCATTAAAAACGACATGTCGAATAATAATAATATTAATAATTCATGAATTTTGAATTAATTACTTGAGAGCTTGGTGGCTTCGTGAGGCAAAAGCCTTGCGGCGAACCCATTGAAGCTCTTTCCATAGCTGTAGATTTTGGACTCTCTCGCTATCTTTTCACTGCCAATCATTACCAATTCCTTTAATTAATTCCTTTTCTAATCTCTAACTTTTGGGAAAATTAACATTATTCTAATATATGCTTGAATTTATGAAACTTGAGAGGGGTTACATAAAATTGTAAATGTGTGCTCGGATTTTATAAATAAATTTGCAATATATAGGTTCGTATTTGGAAACTAGATTTGTATGATATGTGTTGAGAAAAATATTCTTTTAATCTATAAGTTTTGAGTTTGGTTTATATTTGACATTTAGGTTTCAAAAGGTTATACCTTTATTTCTAAGTTTTGAATTTAAATTTTCATTTAGTCTTTAGGTTTCAAAATATTATACTTTTACTATTGATATTTGAGTTTAGTTTTTATTTGGTCATAAATTAATGTTCACTTTGATATTTGGTGTTAACTTTTCGTTAATTAATTTAAAATAATTATGATTTAAAAATTGGTGATAAAAAATTAGTAAAAACTAATTTAATTATTTTAAAGTGGGTGTTTAGTGAAAAAAATCAAAGTTAAGAGTGCAAATCTTAAAGCTTAGGGAGCAAATGAAAACAAAACTTAAAACTCAATGGTAAAAATCTAATATTTAGAAATCTAGGGACCAATTGAAAATTTAAACTCAAAACTCAGAATAAAAGTGTAACATTTTAAAACTTAGGGACCAAATAAAAACTAGATCTCAAAACCTAAAAAAAAATAAGGAGTAGGATATAAATAAACTCACAAATATGTGTATAAGATTAATTTCATAATTTCAAAAATGTATCAAATGATCCTTCCAAAACTATATATGAGTGACATTAATCTTACCATAGAAGACACGTTAAATTTGTAATAAAATCGAGGCAATATTTTACAACACTAAATGTAAATCGCTATTGTATTCTAAGATGACACTGGATACAAAGGCGGTTGGTATTCTGTCCTCATATGTATATGATGGTAGTGCAAAACTAACATTTAAAGTCAAAATTGTTATAGTGGAAAAAAAGAGTGGAGAATGAGATATATATATATACTCTCCAATGGCGTCTAAAAGCAGGTTGTGGTGGTCATCCGCCACAGTCGTCGATGGAGATCTGCCGGGCAAGTCGCCCATATACACGATGTATGGCTGATGATCATATTGGCAAACCCAAATTAAAAACAAGAGAAAATCTCTTAGAAATTAAAGGAAAAAAAAATTAGAGAAAGCCAAATTAAAATTATGGTTTTGGTTTACCTTTCTTTCGTGGTGGTTTGAACCGTGGATCATAAATGATGCAACAAGCCAAAGAAGCAATACAAATACAAAAAGACTCTCGTGAAGCTTCATTTTCATTAATTGTACAGACAAAACCCTACTTTCTATGAGTGTGTCTGAAATTTTAATTGTCTTTTATATGGCTTTTAATAAATATATATAATAAAAAAAGGGAAGAAAAAAGGGTTTCCATTTCCAATTTGGGTGTCAGTTTAAAGAGATCTAGGATATAGTCTTTGAAGAGTGAGAGTTTAGAGGCTTGGATTATGGACTTTTAGTTATCACTTAATTAACTATATTGGATTATAGAATTTTCTATTTTATTTGGAAAAACTGAGAGAGAGAGAGAGAGAGAGAGAGAGAGAGAGAGAGAGGCTCTTTATTAATTAGTAATTAAGATTAGATTCACTATAGATTGTTTTTGTGTTTTCTTTTCTTTCTCCAATAGTTTTAATTTTATTTGCCTATATATAGGAAACACATGTATATTAAACATCTTAATTTGATTAATATATACACAACCTATAAGTTCTAAATATTTGTATTGTATTGTATCGAGGCCACCAGCAATATCTTAGAGGTAATTAATTCATAGTTTTTAGTTTGTACATACTTTTGAATAAAGTTTTTAGAGATTAAATTAAGAAAAATACTTTAAAATAATATTATATCGACTTGCAATGTTTCCTGAAACATTAAGGAACAAACATCATGTACTGGTTCTTAAATAATCTTATGATCATCATTGTTAAACTTTTGATGTGTTAATCCGATCCCATTAACCATCTTTTGTTAATTAAACTACTAAGAAGATGGTTGGTGCTATCTTATGGAATCATTGGTCAAAGAGAAACAACCGTACTTTTCACAATTATGAACTTTTCACCTAATCATCTTAATTTAGGAAGACATTTTGTATATGATTGCTACTTGGTGTGTTAAATCACCCATGTTTTGTAATTATGATCTCGTTAAATTGGAAGGCTTTCACATGTTGTGTCAATCTGATAAAGAATCTATTGACCATCTTTTCATCCAATGCTCATACACTAGAGTAGCTATGTCCATAAATGATCTTCTTCAGATGCTGCTATCTTTTACTTGAAAAACAAAGGACCAAACACATCCTATGGATGAATATGTTGGGTGCTATGCTTTGGCTTGTGTAGCTTGAGCGGAATAGTAGAATTTTTAACCATGTATGAAAGGACCACAAAAATCTATGAGAAGACGTTATCTCTTTGGCTGCTAGCTGGTGTACCAAATCTTATCTCTTCAATGATTACAAGTTACAACGCAGCCTCCATTACCCTTAACTGAACAACTTTATTCATTTAGTTTATGAGGCTAGAGGAAAGTTTATTTATTTATTAATATAATTGGACCAAAATATCTCAACTAGGTTGATATATCCGTAGCGCTTTTATCATACCTTATATATATAAATATATATATTAGGACGAATTAGATATACATGTGAAACATACGCCGAAAGAGGAATATATATAAGTAGGGTCAATCCAAGAGATTGAATGTTTGAAGTGTTAGTTACAATAATTTTTTTTTTTTTTTAATATTTACAACACCAATTTGACTCTAGTTATTGCGGATGAAATTCACATCCTCAAAGTTTGAATACAAGAGATTATTATTATTATTTTTTTTCAAAAGGCAAAGATGTGTTTTATTGATATATATGTTAAAGATAAAAAAAAGCTACGTAAAAATCTACGATTGAACGCAATATAGGATTCTGAATAATCAAAGTTAAGATTTAAAGGACCAAGTTGAAGCACACAATTGATAAATTATTATATATTTTTTAGCTAGCATAATTGTATATATATATATATATAAGTTTTTAACTATTGAAGACATGCATCTATCTTATCCTAAAGTTTAGATGTTTGAATTTTCATCATTTCTATATCCTTAAAATAAAAAAAGTAATAATTTCTCAATAAAAAAACTAGGAAACAAGTAAAAAATAGGAATGTTACTAATTAAACGAGCCGTAAGCTTCCAAATAATGCTCACCTTTAGTTTGCAAATAAACTTGGAGCTAAGAGTATGATATGCATGTGTATTGGACCACAAAGCAATGTAGGATATTTCTCCAAAATCAACTCAATTAAAATAGATTATTCTAGGTATAACAATGAATTTTGTCTAGTGAGTCGTGATTTTTCTCTGGTTCTAAAACTTTTCACAGAAATTCTTTGTTTCTTTGTTATTATTATTATTTTTTATTTTTCGTGTGTGGTTTGTTCTCAACCAAAAAAATAGAAATTTAAATACTTAATAATAGTCTTACATCAAAAATTTTTAAAGAATTGATAGACTTCAAACACCATATAATAGAAAACCAAAGTTTCAAAGTTTCAAATATAACTTTAGTGTTGACTCAACCCAATTAAAAATAGTTTATTATTCATAGTGATAAAAAAAAAAAAAAATTGGTCAATCGTGATTTTTCTCTAGTTCTAAAGTTGTTCAGGTAAATTCTTGTATTTTTCAATTTTATTATTTTTTTAAATTTCTCAATTATTGTCATTATTATTATTATTTGGTGTATTCCTTGAGTCCTAGTGTTAGGTTTTTTGGCTTTCAAAAAAAAAAGTGTGAGGTTTCTTGTTAACAAGAAATTAGAGATTTTTTTTTTAAAAGAAGTGCAACACGAGGGCTTCTTAACTGTGAAGTTTCGATGAAATCCGGTGCATTAATTTTGGTATGATCGCATCCAACAATAAGAAATTGAAAAACATGGCTAAAAACTTGAGTAAGATACCGTTAACGTTGTATTAATTATTTATAGCCACAAACACAGACACAAAGCCAAAGCCAAAATAATTGCGTTATGTATGTGTTTTGGAAGCATGGAAATGGACATGGATATACGGATCCCCCGTGACACATAAAATCAAACAAAACAAATTAGTCCTTTTAATTTTATTTCTTACACAAAACCCTTTCTTATCTCTTCTTTCATTAAATCAACTCTCAAATAAATTAGTCTAAGTCATTCTTATATTCCTAAACTTTATATTATTTTTAATTATTTTTCATTTCTTTTTTAAATTTTTGCTTTCTATTCTCGTATCGATATTTACAATATACATCTAAACGTTGTCCAACTTTATAGAAATGGTGATTAAAAATGGTCAATGATACTCTAATTAAGTCACAACAATGTTTTATTGATTAATTATAACATTTTCCATCCATTTCCATAAAGTTTTCTGAACTTTTCATCGATATTTCTATAAAATTGAGATATCAATATTTTCATCAACATCGATATTTCGAACCTTGATGCACTGAGTACAACCAACAAAATCTCTCTAATATCTTTTTTACAATGATGTTTCAGATTACACTTACCTCACTTATCTCATCATTACTTATCTCTTTTCACATAAGTCTATTTTCATCCCAACCTTTCATTTAATTAAGTCTCCAAACTTTAATAAATGATGAATTTTAATTAATGTTGAATATAGAGGTATTCTTAATTTTTTTAAAATGTATAACAGATGGTAAAAATTGAAAGTTTAAAATTAATTAAACATCCGATAAAATTAAAGATTTATTAACTAGACACAAATTTGAAAGTTTAGAAAATTATATTTCAACATGTTTTAATCAACGGGATCCAAAACACTCTCTATATAATGCCATTGAACTGGCTGGAGAAAATTATACAATGGAGTCAACAAAGCTCTTCCTCTCACTCTTCTTCATTCTCTCCCTTCTCTCAGGTGGAAACTATATCATGGCTTTTCTTGCTTTAGATAATTAATTTTTTTTTTTTTTTTTTTTTAAATTTGTTTGAGTGCACCTACTAATCTTCATCCTTTAGTTTTTTTTGTTAAAAGAAATTATTGTTTTGAACCTGAGTTGATTAGAACCGGACATATATATGTATATTTTCAGGGAAAGGGTTTGCTGGTCATCACCATCACCACCATCGCCTCCACCACCATTTTCAACCAAGCAAACTCTTCGTCTTTGGAGATTCATACGTTGACACAGGCAACGTCGGTCCGTCAGATTCAAATTATCCCAAATATCCATATGGAATTACTTTTCCTGGCAAACCTGATGGACGTTTCTCCAATGGTCGTGTTTTGACCGATTACGTGGGTAGATATAACCACCCCTCGATATTATTTTAAAAAATTTTAATATGATAATCATGGTTTAGGCTTAACTTCAATTTGAAATCATCATGCAATAATAACAATTTGGAATTGAATCAATGCAGCAAGATTCTTAGGGCTGAAATCTCCAATCCCATATAGACATTTGGAAAAGGTGGGAATAGAAGGGGCAAAATATGGTGTCAACTTTGCTTATGGTGGAACTGGTGTGTTTAAAACTGGCTATGATTTACCAACAATGACCACTCAAATTGACTTCCTACAAAACCTTATTGCTAATTCCACATTTACCCCAAACCAAGTTAATTCCTCTTTTGCCCTTGTCTCTGTTTCGGGCCATGACTATTCTTATTACCTATCTACCAATGGTTCCATTCTTAACTATCAACTTTTGAGATGGTAATAAGTGGTTTATGATCAAATTTGATTTAACGATTAACGATATGTGGATTTTAGGGTTTCATTCTGCTGATCGAGAAAGTTGTAAAACAAATAAATGTGAATTTGAAACGCATTCATAGCTTTGGAGTGAAGAGAATAAGTGTAACAGCATTAGGGCCATTGCAATGTGTGCCTGAAATCACAGTAGTTTCTGATTTCAAAAAGTGCAATTCAACTCTAACTCAATTGGTGGATTTCCACAACTATTTGTTACAAGCAGCTGTGGAGAAGTTGAACAAGGAAACAAATGATTCTCCTTTCTTTATTCTTAATCTCCATACTGCATTTTCATCTATAATCCAAAACAAAGGTGAAGGTAAACACAAAACTCTCTACCCTTTTCTCTCTCTCTCTCTTACCTTAATCCCCACGTCTAGTTTGGTAATGTTATCGTTTCTGAGTTTTTTGTTTACCATTTTTTTATATCCGTGAGTGTCCGGGCCAGCTTACACGCACCTCGACTAAATTTCGTTTACCATTTCTGGTTTCTCATTTTTGGTTAATGTAAAAGTTTTACATGAAAATTAAATATTCAAATCTTTTGTGTTAGCTAGATTTCTTTTTGAATAATTATTTATTGCATTTTAATGAGTCTAAGATGAATGATAAAACAATACTTTTGTTTTTGTTTAAAAAAGAAAGAAATAAAAAAGTGAACAAGAAAATTAAACTGACAAACACTACTTCTACCTAGAGTTTCTTTATTTTACTACTTACTTTTTAGAGATGTTTTCAAAATTTAAGCCAAGTTTTAATTTTTTTTAAAGGTTTTAAAGAATATTTTTTAGGAAAGATGCAAAATTATAGTAAAGAAATTGAAAGAAAATAGTACTTTGTTAAAAAAAGAAAAAAAATAAATTGAAATAAAATAAGTACACAATTTTTCAATGGAAAATTTTTAAAAATTGAAAAATAAGAGAAATTATTTACATAAAATAGTAAAATTTTTAGATAGTTGTGATAGACGCTGATAGAAGTCTATTAGCATCTATCAGTTATAGATTTTTATCATTTCTATCACTGATATATCCTAATAGAAGTCTATCAATGTTTTTTTTTTAATATTTTCTGTAAATAGTTTAACATTTTTTTCATCAATGAAAATTTCTCTTTTTCAAAACCAAAACAAATTATCGAACGAAACATTAATCTTATTAAATTTTTGAAAAAAAAAAGAGAATCGAGAGAAAAAACATAAAAAAAAGTTACTGGCCAGCACCTTTGTTTGTAAAGAAACATAAACATGAAAGGGAAACCTATGAAGATTACAAACCCTAATTTATAGTATCTGTGGTATTATACATGCAGGAAACATAAAATTTGAACCCCATTGAAGCCATGTTGTATTGGGATAAACCCTGAATATAATTGTGGAAGTGTTGATGAAGATGGCAACAAAAAGTATGTTTTATGTGATGATCCTAATTCAGCCATCTTTTGGGATGGAGTGCACCCTACTCAACAAGGATGGATTGCTGCCCTCACAATCTTGATCTCCAATATCAAACAATATTTCTAAATTTAATTATGAATTAAATCTACGTTTCTATATTTTCTATGCATTATTGATGTGTGGTTTTAATTAAGTGTGTGGGTCAATGAATTCTACTATTATCTCTATGAATATAATAAAGCTTCTCTGTAAAAGGGAGCATTAATATTGATCTCAATGTGTTTGGATTGTGGGAGTTTTCATGGAAACTTTAATTTATATGAGTATTAATTGGGTAAGTTTTGAGCCTGCCATCCCGTTTAAGGAATTTAGAGACAGTTGCAAATATAACATTTAGATTTAAAGTATTAACAAATATAGCAACATTTAAAAAAAAATTACAAATATAGCAAAGTCTATAATTGATAGACTTTTATTGCTGATAGACTTTTATGGTCTAGGTGATCTATCAGTAGAGTCTATCCGCGATAGAAGTCTATCATTGATATACTTTGCTACATTTGTAATTTTGTTAAAATATTGTTATACACTTGGTTATTATTTCTAAAATTGCTACTCATTACAATTACCCAAGACTTTCTTAAGTTTTAAAATACTTTTAATTCTTCTACCTAGTTTTATTTTTTTAAAAAAATGTGCCTAATATATGTTTTATTCTTACTACATTTTTAAACAATATTTAGGTTCACCATAAATCAGAGTGGCGCAGCGGAAGCGTGGTGGGCCCATAACCCACAGGTCCCAAGATCGAAACTTGGCTCTGATATTGAACTTTTGAAAGTATATATAATTTTTTGATTGTTTGTAGAGTATTCAAGTCTAAATGCATGTTAGTTTGTATTTGGGGTGCAGACTATTTTAGTATGAGTTTATCATTTATGCGTTTGGATTGCTGATTTGTTTAACATAGAGTTTTTTTTTAAGGGTTTAGAGTTGTTTTCATATCATTAATTAAGTAAGAAAGCTCAATATTTGAAGGTATACAAAAGCAACAAATTTTCTAACTCCATAATATTGCACAAAAATTTATATCTAGGAGCGATAGTTGCCAAGGTATAGGCCACCATCATGATAACACACAAAAAAAAGTATTGTCAACTTAGATACATGATTCCAAAAAAAAAAAAAAAAGATGGTAGGTTATTAGTAAAAATCAGTTCAATAAGAAGAGTTGATTAAACATGTTTTTTAAGATGAGCTCACAATACAAAAATTTATTATATTATATGAATTAAATTAAAATGTATAAATCGTTGTAAAAGATTACTTGGAGGATTTCCTACTTATTATCTAATTCAATTTTATGAATAACTTTCTTTCACATATATAGATTTATGTTTGCTTTAAACTTTGATGAGTTGTCTAAAAAAAAAAAAAAAACTTTAACTAGACCTATGAAAAGAGTTATATAGAGCATGTTTAGATTGACTAGGAAAAAAATGTTTTTCAAAATATTATTTTCACTTAAACAAATTTTATAAAAGCTATTTAAAACAAATACACTCATTGTGTTTGGTTATATTTTCTTAAAAGTGTTTTTATACCACAAGTTTGTTTGATTTGCTATATTTAAAGTATTTTTATTAATATCAAATTACTATACATAAAAGAAGATCACTATCAAATACTATGAACTGGTTGTTGGATCGGAGTTAGTTGCATAAGTGATCATCATAGGTGATTGTTGAAGTTGGCTATCGAAGGAGTCGTTGCTGAAATTGGGTGTTGAAGGTGTGGTCTTTGCTAGAATTAGTCACCACAGTGATTGTCGGAGTTGGTCACCGGAGGTGATCGTCGAAAAGTTGGTCACACTAGCATGGTGGAGTCATTGTAAACATTTGATGGAGGGATAAAGTTTGTTATTTTAACCAGTAGTGCTACTATAGCAAATTGTGGGTTAAAATAACCCTTACCCCTTTTATTAACACACACCCTAAATGCTTTATGTTTTTTTAGAAGAAGATACGTAGTGGGTCAGTAGGTGTACTCGAACATCTCAACTAAGTTGACACATTCTTAGCACCCCATCATATCCCACAGTCAAATGTATTCAATAAAGCTCAAAAAATCATATAAAAAAAAGTTCAGAGAGCAAGTAAAAGCTAGAGAAAAGCCCAAAAATAAAGAGCAGAGCAGACATTAATTGTTACATAGAACACCTAAGTTAATAGCAATAGTGGAAGGAAAATAGTCTTTGAGAAATTTTGACCTAACGTTTTATTACTCAATCCATTCTAAATTGGTGCCTCAAAGACCCTAAACACATTTTATTTTAAAAATCATATATTCTGGTCATATATGATTTTTGGGGGAAGATATATCCCTGTAATCTAGCGTCTATATGGCAATATTATAGATCATTATAGGAACCTTCAAAATGCTTGGCTTTCTATTTTTTTTTAATAATTATAATTATTATCATATCAAACAAAAAATGGAAGGATCGAGAGGTAGATTCCAAAATTCTATACCAATATTACTTATTTTCTTATAGAAGATGCCTTTAAGATTAAAAGTCCAGGTAGAGTTGATATCAAAGAATAAGACATACTAAGCTTAGGACCATTATATAGGGGACCGAGCAAAAAAAAAAAACAACACACATATCTTAATTCAAAGTGCAAGATGACAAATTTTGTTACCCTCTTGATGAAGAAACTTATCCAATCCCAAAAAACATGTGGATATCTTGACAAAAACCAAGAATAATTAGTGAAAATTTTAAATATGCTTTCTAAATTGATATTATTAATTTGTTTAATAGAAGTTATGATTATATAGAATTAAATAAAAAAAAGATATACTTTGAAACTTGATATATATTAAATTTTTTTTTTAAAAAAGACTTGATATATATTTAAAAAGAAGAAAAAGAAAAATCAATAAAAAACACTATATTTCTAATAAAACCAATCGAAAAAGAAGTGCCAAGAAAAATAGACACATGAGGGAGGAGAGGGGGTCCCAAGTCCCAAGTCCCAAGTCCCAACATGGGAGAAATCTTCTAGCTGCCTCTGCTACGTATTGTCCAGACTTTTCTCCAAAAAATGTGCCTTAAGAAAAAGATCTTGGCCAAGACGAACCCTAATCAATTAGGACGTTCTAACAAGAAGCCAAGACATCTTAATTTGGGTGATGGCACTACTTCCTCTCTAGAAAACAAAATTAGAGCAATGATGTGCAGCTATCTCACGTCTCTTTCTTTTATATAACAAAAAAAAAAAAAAATTCTAAAAAAATATTTGTGACAATGTCACAATTTTTATTGGACATTTGTCTAGGTTGTACAAAGATAGGTACAACTAACTTAGACGGTACCTAAATTTTTCTAATAAAATTATATAGAAATAAACAAGATGTTTTACGTGGTTAAAAATCTTTCGCTGTTATAATAGTAATAATTTCATTAGTTAAATTAAAAATTTAGTCTCTCTATAATAAGGTTTGTATCTATTTAGTTCATGAACTTTCAAAAATTTAAATTTTTTTTTTTTTTTTTATATCCGTGAGTGTCTGGGCCAACTTACGCGCACCTCGACTAATCTCACGGGACAACCTACCCGACCCTAAAATAGGCGGGCTGCCAACTTACCTATAGGATATTAAATCCTAGGTAGGTGGCCACCATGGATTGAACCAACCCACAACCCCTTAGCCCTTTGGGTCTTTTTGGATGTTCCCACTACCACTCGGCTAATCTATGATGGTTCCAAAAATTTTAAATTTAATCCATGAATTTTGATATTTTTTAAAGTTTCCAAATTTAGTTAACACAAAATTAAAATTATAAAGTTTCATTTGACATAATATTTAAATTTGTATCCCATAGATCAATTAATGTTTGAATATTTTAAATTTATATATATTAATAGATATATTAGACACAAAATTAAAAATTAGGTACCAAATAAACATAAATTGACCTCAAAACTTAAACTTGTAATTTAACTATAATAATTATATTATGTTACAAAAAAAAAAAAAATTATTTTGTTACAATTAGAGACATACACAACAACATAACGACCAAGCTCTAAAGAGAATAAGAGAGATAGAGGAGAGAACCATTAAGGTTTCAGTCACACTATAATAAAGTTTAAAGACACTTTAAATACTACCAAAAGCTAAAAGGACCCCAAAGAACTTTTACATATCAGAAGGAATATTAAGGGCTCTTTTCAAAAATAAAAAATGAGTCAAACTATTTATAAATATAGAAATTTTTTACAGTCTATCAGTAATAGACCACGATAGAATTCTATCGCTGAGCGATAGAATTCATTTGCTTGAGTGATAGAATTCTATCACGGTCTATCACTGATAGACAGTAAAATTTTTCTATATTTGTAAATAGTTTGATATTTTTTATGTATATAGTAATTTTCCTAATGTTAAATAACATATATAATAATATAAAAGAAATACTGTAACACACCTGGCCCTATCACATCGTAATGATATTTGTAGGCAACTTAAAAAAATATCTATTGAAACTAAACAAGGAAAATTACTATAAACAGAAAAAAATATTAAACTGTTTACAAATATAGAAAAATTTCACTATCTATCTACGATAGACCGCGATAGAATTATATCGTTTGAGCTCGCTGATAGATAGTAAAAAAAATTTATATTTGTAAATTTTACTCATTTTTCTATATTTGAAAACAGCTCATTAAACAACCTGGTGTGTGTTAAATGATTAAAAAAGATTAAACAATTATAAATTGGGTAAAATTTCAGTAAGAGGTAAATGATTAAAAAAAAAAACTCAGATAAAAAATAGGTAGAATAAAAATGAGAACTCAGTACATATATAGGGGATTATCTAGTAGTTTCCATGGAAGTTTTTTCAAAACTATATAGTATACTTTGGTGACACATGTGGTAATTTTATTCACTCTTTTTTTCCCTAAACCACACAGAAAAAAAAAATTAAAAATATTGAAAGAGTTTGTCATGTATGATTCAACTACCACACGCACGGATATTTAATTAAATTATAAAATGTAGTCAGAGAAAGGATTTAAAAGAGGAAAATGCAACAGCCCATCCAGTTTGAGTAGGATGAACAGAATCCCAAAAGAAAGCTGATTTGGGATCTTTACATAACACAAATTTTGTATTCCCTTTTTCATCAACACTCCCACACTCAAATCCACTGCTCACTCCAAAACAACATGGCTTCAATGGCGTCTTGAACTCTAACGACCCAACTCCATTATTGTTCTTGCTTGATGATCTCTTGTGGCCTTGGATTATGGACAAGAACGCATCATACACATCAAGAATGAAGACATTAGAATGTTTTGTTTCTTTGTTGAGCTTATCCACAGCTTGCTTCAACAAAAAATTGTGAAACTGGACGAAGGAATCTATGGTTTTATTGCATTGGTTGAATGAGAAGGGAGCTGTGAATATAGGAAGACATCCCAATGGGCCTAGCCCTGTTACTAATATTTTCTTCACTCCCAATCTCCTAATCCGCTTCAAATCTATTATTATTTGATTTACTACTGTGTTTATGAACGGCTTCAATCCCTGTTAAACATCAAGTAATTAAAAACCAAACAAATTTAGTTAATTTGATTCCCTTGTAATAACTACTTTTTTAATAATAGAATCTCGTGTTTATCTAATTAATGTGGTATTAAAGTTCAAAAAGTCTAAGAAAACAAAAAATAATTGGGATCTGATAAACTCAAAAAGACACAATCTTAAAAGAACGTGTTGAGACTCCAACTTGAAAAAAATCAAGAGATCTCATGATGTTTATAAGATAGATGAATTACTCATCTTATATATTGTCAATTGGTTTGAAATGGAATCTCATGTTATAAACGATTATCCGTCTTTATCCACGCATCCATTTAAATTCTCGTCCATGATGTAAACTTTTTTATTTTTTAAACTAAATAATTTCATTCAACTAAAGTAAGCTTAGCTCAACTGGGATAAAGTATGTGCTAATGACCAAGAAGTCTATGGTTCGATTCTACATCTCTATTATACTATAAAAAATTAAAAATAACTTCAATTAAATATAATACAATACAATTTTCTACGCTAGTTGAGATATTCTGATGCACCTACTAATCCACGTTTCTATTTTTTTAAAAAAAAAAAAAAAATCTAAAAACTTTATGTTTAAATAGGCAATTTCCAAATATCTTAATGATAATACCAAAATCAAATTAAAATGTCCAACTATAAATTCTAATGTTTTTTTTTTTTGAGAAAAAATTCTAAAAGTTTAAATTTCAATATTACACCAGAATCTTCAATTTAAATATTACAAAACATAGTCTCAACTATAGTCTTAGTGAGCTTTCCTCGAAAATCTTAAATGAAGGTCTATATCCATTTTATTATCAATATCTACGTAACAGAATAATAATAATAGTAATAATCCTGTCCACTCCCTGCTCTATTTTTAGTGTAAACGGAGAATCTATCAAGATAAACGAACATGATCTCTAATATATTGTGGCACAGGGGGGAGTGAGTAATAATTAATAATTAATCATGAACATTATTGATTTTTTTTTTTTTTTGAAAGAACATTGTTGAATTAGAAATTATGGAAATTGATACCTGGGCAGAGCCGTTATTGGCAAGGTAAAAAGAGTAATCATTGCCAGAAACAGAGACCAGTGCGACAGAGATTTGAGCCTCTCGATTACTGAACACAGATTCGACAAGTCGAAGTTGTTGAAATAAGTCAATTTGGGTGGTCATATTTGGGAGAGGAACCGACGTATCGAAAACCCCTGTTCCCCCAAATGCAAAATTTATGCCTGATTCTTTCAATCTTTTCAACCCAACATTGTCTTTTATAATGAATGGGATCGGAGATTTCACCCGTAAATGTCTTGCTGCACATTACATTTCATAATTTCCCATTTAAATCTATCTTCAATATATATAATATTACATAATTAAAGAAAAAAAAATTAAGATTTAGTTTATAACCTGCAAAATCAGTGAGAACACGACCATCCGAAAAACGACCACTGGGTTTTCCAGGAAAAGTAATTCCATAGGGAAATTGCTGAGCACTGGAAAAGGGAAACAGAATGTTGCCTGTATCAACATATGAATCCCCAAAAACAAACAGCTTTGTTGGCCGCAAACGGTGGCGCCGGTGGTGGTGGTCACCGTAATTCCCACCCGCCGATCCTTGTCCTGTATACGACAAATTAAACTTTAAACAACAAAAATCCTTTTAATTAAAAAACAAATCTATAGAAACCAACCTGAAAAGAGAGAGATCATGAAAAAGAAGAAAGAGAAGAGAAGCCTTAGATTAAAGTCCATTGTTGTATAATAATTATTTAATTAATTATATGCTCATATAGGCAATGGTAGGGAAATTGTAACGGCCTTATATATATATATATAGATGCATTAAAATGTTAAGTGGTAGCCGGCCAAGATGCCACTTAATCATGTTATAAGGGTTGAATTGAATTGGTGAATATAAGACAAAATATATTGTTTAAATCAATAAAACTATCACCGCTTCAAACTTTGTTTTTCCATCCCAAAAAGTTTAATTTTCTTGAATTTACGGTATTTGACATAAGATATAAAATTCCACCTCCATTTCCATAATTATTATATATTAAAAGGGAGTGTTAAGGAAGAGAAATTTTCACAAGAAAAAATGTCAAATTATTTAGAGAAAATGATAAAAAAATATTGATTTAAATATTGATAGACTTCTATTAGCATCTATTAATGATAGACTTCTATTCTTTCTATCACTTGATAGATCTTGATAAACTTCTATCTGCATCTATCACAACTATCTAAATATTTTGCTATTTTGTGTAAATAATTTTCTTTATTTTTCTATTTTTAAAACTTTTCCTACTAAATATTTCATAAAAAATTTTAGGTTTTAAATTCAATTTTGTTCTTAATTTGAAATTTATTTCAAGTTTATTTTATTTTAATCCATAAATTTTCTATTTTGCTTCTTTTTTTCAAGTTGATTTTCAAAGTACTTAGAAGGTTTATTTTAGTTTTTAAGCTTTTAAAAAATAGTCATTTTAATTCTTATTTTAATTTTGACTTAAATAAATATTAATGATGTAACTTCGAGTATGTATACTAATTAACAGGTTAATGTGAGTCCGATTTTAAGTTAGATAAGTTAGAGAAGACATTGAGAAAAGAAAATTTAAAGTAGAAAAGTAATTAATGGAAAAAGTTTCTTTCTAAATGTTTATGGGCTAAAATAGATATTTTTAAACACACAAATGGAATAAATTAAGTTTGAAAGTTCATGAGATTTAATTTTTTTTTTTTGTTTAATCTTAAAAGTAAGTTTATTTTTTATTTAAAACTTTAGAATAAATGATTACTAAACACATTTCTATTTTCTTAATAGTATTTTTTTAAAAGAAAAAAGAAACAAAAACAAAAGAAATGAAAAGCAAAAAACAACAAAAAGAAAAAGGTTACTAAAAAATAAACAAGCATTTTATTTTGGACTGATTTTATAATGAGAATGGTATCATATGAGTATGACATTTTGCAGATTTAATATTTGGAGTGTACAATGTTGGTGTAAATTTTGTATATATTATTGAATAATTTGAATAATTAACTTAAAATTATTAGGGTGAAGAGAAGATTAAATAGACATCAATAGACTCAACAAAAGAAAGAATTAAAAAGAAATAAATACTAGAAAGGAAAATAGAGATAAGAAAAATACAAAGAAAAAATATAATTAGAATAAAATCAACAAAGAAAAAATATATTCTAATTTACTTCAGCAGATTGTATATATTTTAACATGAGTGATTTTTGTTAAAAGCATATATTATATTAGAGTTGTTTTCAAATATAGAAAAATGAGTCAAACTATTTATAAATATAAAAAAAATTTGGTGAAATTTTATATATTTATAAATAGTTTGATATTTTTTTCTATTTATAGTAATTTTTTTATTATATTATAGAATTTTTTTAATATGCTCGCAATGTTCCATAAGAAAATTGGTTTAATCGTCCGGCTTTAACCTTTTTTTGGGTTACACGCTGGAGGCAGCAGGTAGTGGGGTGATATTAACTAGCTACCAAATATTGTAATAATTTTTTAATATATATGGGATGAAAGGGAATTGTTTGTTGTATTATTCATGTTTTTAATTTTTTCAGATCTAATTTAGAAATGGTTCTCAAGAATAATGGAAATTAAGGGAATATGCAAAACTGATTCAGAAACGATTTTGATCCAACGAATTTTAATTTATAATGTCCTTACAAAAAGTAAAGACATGAGTAATTACTTTAAATCATTTTGTAACCACTTTCAAACATAATTCTAATCCTTCAAAACTAAAGTTTTTTGATGATATAAAAATAGCATTTAAAAGTATAAAATTAAATATTAAATTAATTTGATTAATTAAAATAATGTTTCGGGCTGATTTTGAACATAACAAAAATTATTTTAACAATTTCAAAATTACTCTCAAACATGTACTAAGTAGCGTTGTTTGGTAACCATTTTGTTTTCTGTTTTTTGGTTTTTTGAAAATTAAGTCTATTTCCTTACATTTTCTTACAATAGTTTGCATATTTTTTTTATACAAAAGTTGAATTTTTAGCCAAATTCAAAAAACAAAAATAAGTTTTTTTTTTTTTTAAATAGTTTTCAAATTTTGGCATGATTTTTTAAAATATAGGTAAAAAGTAAACATGAAAGCAAGACATTTAGGGGTAGGAGGAGTGTTTGTAGGCTTAATTTTTAAAAACTAAAAACGAAAAACCAAATAATTATCAAACGGGGCCTAAACTTTTAAATTTAAAACTTGAATTAAAAAGAAAAAATAGCATTCTAACGGTCAATTTAAGTATAGCTAAGTTGATGAGGTATATATATCTTCATATCTCATGTATTTAATATCTCTTCTTACATTTTAAATATGGATATTGAGCTAAGCTTTTTTTTTTTTTTTTTTTTTTTTCATATTGAGTTCATAAATCGAATTACCTTTGAACTACTCGAAGTTGATATTACAAGCAAATAAAGTTTTATTTACACAAATGTTTTCTCTAAATAAAATGCAAAAATTTATAAGTGAACTATCGTAATTAAAAGTTAACTTGCAATATGTTTAAATCACTCCATCCTCTCTATTGTACTAAAAATATAATAAGAATTAAAATTAATGTCAGAACTTTTTGATATTGTCTAGAACAATTACGACATGGCACACATAGACCTCAAAAAACTTTGAAAAAAAACTTTTATTAATGAAGAAAAAATTGGCCCTATAATCCTAAATCAACAGGTGGAAGAAGAAACATGGCATTAAACAATATATTATTTTATTTTATGGGACATCAACATAGTGCCACGTGTCTATGACCAGACAAGATCCATATGGATCGTTTAGATGGAGTTGTGCAACGGGGTGGCAACGACTCACTTGAGGGAGAAAGGAAAAGGGATTATGATGAAGGCTTCCTTATATAATTTTCTTCAATTTTATTTCTCTAATTATTGGCGGAGGGCATTGATATGAGGAAGAAGATGAAGGGAACAAAAGGGAAAGAGATCAGAACATATATTTTTATTTTAAAAAATTAAGAATTTTTTAAATAAAAATAGATGTCAAGCCAACTTTTCAATAAAAAAAAAAAAAAAAAAAAAATAGACCTGGAATGGCACGTGGCATAATGTATGTTCAAAGCAATGGGAATTGTTTGGAATTCAATTTAATAAAACCGATTGTGAATTTCCATAGTCAACCACATGGCCAATGAAAGGCACCTAAATACAATGATGACGGAATTTTCCTCTTTTTCTTTCCGTTTACTTTTTAAATTTTGAGTTAATATTTAGAAAGTATATACTCAAGTTGGTACGCGTATTAACTCTCTTATTGAATCTCCTTTAAACATTTGAGTTTTATAACAATATATTACAGGATCAAGGAAAATTAGTTTTATTAATATAGGTAGGTCTTGAATTGATAAATTCTTTGTTCAAATTAATTGTGGCCATAAATAGCAACTTGCAAAATGGTTGCTAATTTATGAGTTATATGTTGCGAAAACGTTGTGCTTTCACATTGAGCTTCTCATCTTTGGTCAGCGGGAATGATGTGCAATACAAATTTGAAATATTGCCCCTTTCTAACCAACCCACTCAAGAATGACAACATTTCTAATATATATATATATATATATATTAATAGGATTGTTTTCAAATATAAGAAAATAAACCAAAATATTTATAAATATTTATAAATATATATGTGTCGACCATACAACTAGTAGTCTAGACATAAAATTTTACTGTATTTTTAAATATTTTTTAACAATTTTATAATTTAAAATAATTTTTAAATAATTTTCATATATATATATATATATATATATATATATATTAAATATATATATATATATTATTTTATGGTTACTAAAATGTCAGTTTTATAACCATATTTCTCCTTTTTGTTTTTAATTTTAATTTTTGTGTTTCTTTTCTTATAACTTCTTTGTTATGATTTATATTATTACTTCTAACTAAACACTTGAATTTATAGTTAAATTCTAAAAAAAAAATTATAATTATTTTTTTTAGTTTTCAAACATAGTTAGACTTTTTAAAAGCACTCCTAAAAATAGATAACAAAATAAATAAATAATAGATGAAAATTATGTATATAAACTTAATTTTTTCTAAAAAAAAAAAAAGTTATCAAATGAGCCTATTAAACACATGAAAATTCAAAAGTTAAATTTGTAATTAAACTTTATATACCTTATAAATTTATATCTTCAGAAACTTAAATACCTTATTAAATATATTTCTCTTCCAAAAAATATATACCTTGTAAATATATATAAACAAAACATTTTCCCCTTTAGTACATTTAGAATATAACTGATAAAATGTGCTTGGGTCAAGAAGTCTAATATTCTATTTGTTTTTAGAATTTTTTTCTCAAATTAGTTTTTATCATTAAAAATCTATTATAAAATTTAAAATAGAAAGATTTAAACCACAAATCTCTTAGTTGCACTGACACAGTTGCATGTTAATTGAGTTATGCTAACTTTTAACGTATAGTCATATTAATTACCACTCATCACATATAAATGTGAATAATGTGATAATTAAGTACTCTAAGATAGTCCAAGACAATCGTTTAGAATTGATGTTACACCAACTTATATATTTTTTAAAAAAAAAATACCTATATGATAATTCTGAACCGACAATATTACAATCATCAAATATGGAATTTTTAATTCCATAAGGGACTTTTTGGGACCCTACAAAAATTTCTTGCAAGAATTTTATAATTTCAATAAAAAAAAAGGGTTTAGTTCTTCTCAAAGACATTATATAATTTCAATAAAAAAAGTAGAATCAAATAATTAACCTAAATTACTGAAGCCAAGTCGAGTATAACTCATAGGGTAAAGCACTTCATGCTAGACTTTGGACTCATAAAACGAGGCTCTTCAAAAACTATAGCCCATCTACCATTGCACTCAATCTATCTGCTTTCATGTAATTTGTATTTACTCTCTTTTGCTATTGTGTTTCGCTCTAACCGTCTTCTATTAGCTTCTCTCTAGCTCCTATTGTTCAGATTATTATTTTGATTAATATATTGATTCAGGGTATGATGAAGGTGCTAAGAATGTGTCCGCCTAGTTGAGATATTTTAGTATCATTCTAAAAAATAATTCTCATAAATCAATGTTTTAATCTCTACTCCAAAATTGTTGATTTTTTTTTTTAAAAAAAAAAATCATTGAGAGAGATTATTTTGATGTAATATAAAAAATAAAATTTTAAATCCGGGATGATAATCAATGCATCATTTACACATAAATTGATTTCCAAACGTATATTTCTATATAACTCGAAAGAAGGAAATGAAAAGATTGTGTATAGGTCAATACACATTAGAGCCACCGGCCACCCATCAAAAATAGTGTCGATAAATTCAATTTATTTATTTAGAAAGGATCTGAATTATTCTTTTTATTATTACTGTTTATTATTTTTTAGTCTAAAGGATGCATGATTATAATCATATAAATACCCAATAACTCGTTGATATATCGACCTAATCTAACAATTAATTAATATTATAAACGTGCTTTCACAGACAACACTTTTTAATTAATTTAGAACGTGGAAGACGCCATTGCTGAAGAATAATAGAAAATTACTAAAAATAAAAAAGTATAACAAAAGTATAAAAATTAGAAAATTTCTAGTTACATTCACCGGTTCAAACCTACGCGGTTGGACCGGTCATCTCTAAAAACCACTATATATATGCTATAAAATTTGGTTATTCTTTTGTGTAGTGGTTGATTCCATAATTTGCAGAATATTATGGCCTCAAATAAGCTTTTGTTTTCGCTTCTCTCTCTCCTCCTTTTCTCTCTCCTCTTAGGTTGATATTTCTTTCCCTTCTTTAAGCCATGGAAGTTTAATTTTCGTGTGTTTTTGTTAATAATGGAGTTTAATTAATCTTTGTTTAATTCCTTAATTAGGGCAAGCATCGGCTGGTCATTTCAATCGTCATCACTTCCATTTCCACCCCACAAAACTCTTTGTCTTTGGAGATTCCTACGTTGACACTGGTAATATCAATGTCAATACTTCTAGTGCTCGGAAGTTTCCTTATGGAATTACCTTTCCTGGCGTCCCTTCCGGTCGTTTCTCCGATGGTCGTGTTTTGACCGATTTCTTTGGTAAATAATCTTGCTCTATCTCTTTTTTTATGATTAGACTCCGTTTCAAATAGTTTTTCAAATGCTTAAAAATATTTTTGTTTTTTTACTTTTTAAAATCATTCCAAATTGATAAGGTTTATATCTTCAAACAAAAAGTTTGCCGTTTGAATCTTTATTCATGTTGAGCTAAAAATAAAATTATTTCAAAATCGATCTAACACAAATGGCAATTTCTCTAATTTGATGAAATGAGTTTAAGTATATTATTGTTTAAGGGTTTAGGTATATTTTGAACTTAAAAAAGATGATAACAAACGAAAGATTGAGATGTAACAAAATAAAAATAATTGGGATAAAAAAGGACCAATGATCGCTAAAAGTCAATACTTTGAAAGTGGTTGAATGATAACTTCGGTATATTAGTATAAAATTATTGGTTGGTAATGAATTATTCTAAAATCTATAAATTATTATTTTTTTCATATATATATATATATCTTTTGGAAATGACATGTATGTTTGTTAATGAATAATGATGGAAGATTGTCTCTTTATTTTAATAAATTAAATAAGCAGAAAGTTTGGGATAAGCCTTGAGCTAATTAAAAATGAGAGTTTTTATTCTCGAGATCTTTTTTTTTTTTCTCGTAAATGTAGGCATCTTTATCTTGTCACGTGGTTTGAAGATTTAATTACATAGTTTAAATACAATTTTTTTTAAAGGAATAGTTTAAATAATTATTGAAAGCCGTTTCTGCAAAGGAAAAAGGTTTAATAATTATTATAACTATCTAAAAAATCTTAAAACCACGTGACAAGATAATAATCATTGAGCTTACTTACTGTAAAAGTTATCGATATTGAGAATATTATTTTGGAGTTAACTTTTATACGCAGATCTCTTTGTATGTAAGATTATAAATTGCAAAACTAAACTTAAGAATTTTATTTTGGACTCAACTCTATATATATTTTGAAACTAAGAAGTTTTTCAAAGTTTATGGGAAAAATTGAAAATTTGAAACTCCTAAGTTTAAGAATGATTTTTTTTTTTTCTTTTTTTAAGTTTAGTAACTTTTAAGCATTTATATTTTGAAATTTTAAAGACAAAAAATATAACAAATTGAAAATTATGCTTTTGTTCATCTTTTTTAATTACTTTTTTTAGTTTTAAAATTTAGTTTGATTTTTTTTTTTAGAAAAAGATACGAAGGATATCCTCGGTATAACTCCACTAGGTGGACACATACTTAGCACCTTTATCATCTCCCTTCAAAATATATTCATTAAACATAAAAGGGAGACAAAGAGTACATCCGGGTTAGAGAAAAGCCCACACATTAAGTTAAGCAGTACAAAAAGCATGAATATTGATAGCTACATGGGAGGGGTTATAGTTAAAACGGTTTCTATAAGACCATCGACCTGATAACATAAAAATGTCTTCCCATAAATTTATTGTGCTCTTTCAGTCCCTTGAAAGGTACGATTATTTTTCTCTCAAGTCAAATATACCATAGCGTAGCAACTATTGTCCTTTGTTGTTGTTGGTTTGTTCTTGCAATACAAGTTTATGTATAGATCCCTTATGTTGTTGTTCCCATAAATCCCTTTAGCTTGATTTTTTAAAATACGTAGATAAGAAAATAAATAAAAATCTTAATTTTTTTTAAAAAAAACACAATTTTTACAACAAGACTAATTTTATATATATGTATATGTGACACATGTAGCAAATTATCTTGGGCTGAAGAAGTCTCCAATTCCATTCACTGCATGGCAAAAAGTTGGAAACAAAAGACCAAAATTTGGGATAAACTTTGCTTTTGGTGGAACTGGCGTATTCGACACATCATTTCCTTTCCCTAATATGACAACTCAAATAAACTTGTTCCAAAATCTCATTGCCAATTCCATCTTCACTTCTTATGATATCCACTCCTCTTTTGCCCTTGTCTCTCCATCAGGCAATGATTATTCCTTTTACTTAGCTACAAATGGATCTTCACAGGTAATTATACTTCAATTAATACTTATTACAAAGCTTTAATTATTAATTATACATATATATATATATATATATATATTTCCAATGTCATATTATTCTTCTTTATTATTGAAATGTCTTGATTATGTTATATGGCATTTTGAACGACCAAACACGAGGGTCTTACTGACCTTAGAATTTAGAGGAGCGCACTATATAGACTTTTTAACTCTATTGATACCTCTAAATCAACAATTTAATATTTTCTCTCTACTAATAAACTGCTCTCTTTTTCTACCCGTGGACGTAGCTGTTGAGAATCTCACATTAAAAAAATCAAGGGACCTCATGCTCTTAATAAGATAGATAGACTACTTCTCTTATTATAAATTGATTTTGAGATGAAATCTCATGTTATCTAATATAGTATTAGAGCCCATAAAACTCAAACGGATATTCGATCCAATAAAAAAAATTGGGATCATCTGATCAAGATTGGTGAACCCAAAAGAGAAACCATCTTGAGGGGGCATGTTGAGGATCCCACATTGAAAAAAATAAAAAAAAAAAAAATCTCACACTCTTAAGATAAATGGTCTAAATCTCCATGTTGACGATTCTCTATTGTTTGTGTTTTCTGTTTTCTTTATTTGTTGATTTCGTAATATTATGTATTTCTTATTGTGTATTATTCTTGTTATGGTAGGGATTCAAACCATTCATTATCTCAGTAGTGAATCAAATTGTTGTGAATTTGAAGCGCATTCATAGCTTGGGAGTGAAAAAAATAGTTGTGGTTGGATTGGGGCCAATTGGATGTTATCCTGGAATAACAGCCCCAACATTCAACAAATGCAATGCAACTATGAATTCATTTACTGAATTTCACAACATTTTGTTGAAGCAAGCTGTGGAGAAACTTAACAATGAAACAAAGGGATCTCCTAATTTCTTCGTTCTTGATATGTATGACACAGTTTTGTCCATCATCAAAAACGAAGGAAACCCTAAAGTTGGGGCAAGATTTAAGACACCATTGAAGCCTTGTTGTTTTGGAGTAAGTAGTAAATTTTCATGTGGGAGTGTGGATGAACATGGCAACAAAATGTACACTTTGTGCAAACATCCTGAATTGGCCTTGTTTTGGGACTCCTTACACCCTACTCAAAAGGGATGGTTTGCAGCATTTAGCTCTTTGAAATCAAATCTCAAACATCTTTGAATTGTTCATCTTATTCCTAGAGCTAGGGATGAAATTGAAATAATGCTCTTAATTTCTTGAGATCATATATTCATTTCAAAATCTATACTTCACCTACCTTGTTTGTTTAATGTTAATTTCTTTTGAGTTTATTTGGCAATAAAAAATCCTAGTCATCACTTTGTATTAAATCAATTTCCTTCAATGTATTTGCAGTGGAAATTGAACCATCAACCTTTAAGATGATAATTCTAGTGTCTTATTTGTATATATGCTTGGATTTATTTTTTTTTTTTAACAATGAATAAGTTTTTCGTAATTATTATTATAATGTCACACCACATGAAAGCTACGCATGATTTGAATCTAACCACCACAAATTTTGTGCCAAAGCATGGTTAAGCATAAAACCTTTACTTCTAGGCTCTTCTTCTATTCCCTTCTAACACACACAGTCCACATACATAAAGTTAAAAAGATATAAAACATTTATTGTATAAATATTTAATATTAAGTATCTGAAGACAATTTTGTTATTTGATATTTTAAGATTCCCTTTCCACTATTTTGTTTTATATATATATATATTCTCCGTCCACCATACCATAAGAAAGTCTGTCATTATTTAAATTCAATATTCTCAATGATTTTATATCAATAAGAGACGACATTTCGTTCAATAGTCAATACATTACACCCCTCACATCATTATAACTTTTGTTTACTTCTTTATCCAAAAAAAAAAAAAAAAAAAAAAAAAACTTGGTTTACTTCTTTCAAAGAATTCGTGATTATATGTATGATCCAATTGAGAAATTCCATCAGTCTAATAAAGTAATATTATAATTAATTAAACATGTTATGTTGAAAAAGAGATAAACTAATAAATTTGTTACTTTGGAAGAAAATAATCAAAGTGCCCTGCAAAACAAAGGAAATTGAATATTAGTGTAGTGTTCAAGTCATTAAAGGGTTGAGTCGAGTGAAAATTATAGGAGAGTAGTTGCGAGCGTGTTTAAAGCGTACCTTTGATGAATGATTTCGATTGCTTATATAGATTTCGATTGCTTATATAGATTTGTTATTGTGTAGTAGACGCTTAGGTTTATAATGATTCCTCTTTAATTCATGAAACTAGTGAACTATTACACACTTCGACCAGTTACAATACCGCTATCTGAAGTGACAGTTGAATGTCTCATCTGCTTAGTTTTGCACTAACTCCTTCATGGATCGTTTGTTATGAATTTGAACCACTACCACTCGACCTAGTGTGGAGGTCCAATCGTATTGTTAAGTCCTACCACTTAGGTAATACTAAGACCTCCATGGTACCACTAGGCACTGCCACATGGGTCCCTCATGGTACTATTAGGTCCTGGCCTTGTGATACTGCTAGGCACTAATAGGACCTCCATGCATGATACTATTACATGGGTCATCCATGGTACCTCTAAGCTCTTCATGGATCTTTTGAGCTACTTTTAAGTTTTCGATGGGTCCTTTGATGCACCTCTAAGCTTCCCTATGGGTACTCTTTGAGTCATACTCCTAAGCTACCCATGAGTTTTCTAAGCTACTTCGACTAAGTTCCCTCATGAGTCCTACATACTAAGGTTCCCAAAGGTTCTTTGAGCTCCCTCATGGACCCCAGCCAATCAACTTGAATTGGTCTCCTAAGGCCTATGAGTGACTATTGGTCAAACATGGGTCCCTTTTGACCTTGGTCTTGCCATCTCGAATTCTTATTTTCTGTTATTAGATCTCTTATCTCTTTAGACTCTTGGTCTTAGTCTATCTCGATAAATTTATCCATAACCGAACACTTTTCACCAACTCAATTAAAATAAAACACGTGTATCAAGAGATCGTCTGCACGTTAAAAAAACAAATTCAATAAGTTGCAGTAACGTGGTTGGATGAAAAGCACTATATATATTATATATTTAGATGTAGCCATTTCAAGTTTCAACTTCAAGAAGCATAAGAGAGATCGCACATTATAATATATATATATGGACTCAAAAAAACTACTCTTTTCTCTCTTCACTTTCATCCTTCTCTCAGGTTCATTTCTAATTTAATTTTCCCATCTTCTTTAACTTTCTTACCTCTCCAAGGCTTCATTTTATCTTCGTCTTTGTCTTCATTATTAACACAACCCCCTTTTTCTAGTACATGTGGGTAATCATTTTGAGTAAAAAAAAGGTTGTCCAACTTAGCTGCTACTTAATTACTGAATAGCCTTTTCAAAAAAAAAAAAAAATTAATCTCTATTTTTCAATCATACACCCATTCTCCAAAAGTTTTAATTAACCCTTCAAAATTATTTTACTAACCCCTTTAAATATCACTTCCGTCTCTCCACTTTCAGCTTTTGCTTTTATTTTTAAAAGATAAAATTCTGGATACAGGCATCCCAAGCTGTAATCAATAAAAATATGTTACGATTTTTATTATGTTAAAAAATAACATTGGGTTAGACTACATTTAATCATTACTCTTTTGGTTAAATATTTTGTTAATTTTAATCTGTAAAAGTTCACTTTTTGAGAAATATAAAAATGAAAGCAAACCTTTTAAAAGTATTATAATCAAAATAGACATGTTAGAAATACAAAACCAAAGTTGAAATTACAACAACTAAAGTAATATTTGAACTTTTTATTTACTAACAACTAAGAGATCGAAGTTTTAATTTGGTATTAGAGCGAGGATCAGCCGATCGCGGTGGTTTCTGCCGCAAATTCCGGCCAAAGAAGTTGTATGTGTTTGGAGACTCCTATGTTGACATGGAAACATCGGTACATCCAATTTCAGTTCTCGAAAGTTTCCTTATGGCATAACTTTTCCCGGCAAACCTTCCGGCCGTTTCTCCGACGGCCGTGTTTTGACCGATTACGCAGGTAAAAACAACTTCTTTATTTGTGTTCTTAAAAACTAAAAAATAGTTAGGTGTAGGAAATTGAGTATGATTTGGTTGGTTTTGAAATTTTTTTAAGAGACATTTTTTTTCTGATATTACGAGGTTGAGTGTACCGTAAACGTTGCAATAAAGTAGAGTGGTAGTTCACTCTATCCCTAAAGATGAGAAACTATGACGTTTAAACCATAACTAATAAACAAATTTCATTTATATTTTAACTGCCCTCTCATTCATTAAATTACTATTCTCCCCAAGTTTTACAATTTATTTTTCTCAAACAAATTTTAAATTTTAGAGTATACATATATATATCGATGACATGTGAGGTTAATAGTACAAACACTACGTCAATTGAATTATGTTTATTAGGGCTTTAGAGTTTGATATTAATTAGGGAAATTACTATAAACAGAAAAAATATCAAATTATTTACAAATATAGAAAAATTTCACTGTCTATTAGCAATAGACCGTAATATATAGACTTGTATCACTAGGTGATAAGACTTCTATGTCTATTAGCAATAGACCGTAATATATAGACTTGTATCACTCGGTGATAAGACTTCTATTGCTCATATATCGCTTAGTAATAGAAGTCTATTGTGGTAGACAATGAAATTTTTCTATATTTGTAAATAATTTGGCTCATTCATGTCCATTATTATTGGGAAATCAAATTTATAAATACTACTTTCCCTTATTGATTTCTCTAATTTGATTTTAGGTTAGATTTTTAGAAATATGCTATTTATGATCTCAATTCACGCTTTAATTTCCATACATTTGGTCTTCTCCTTCTCTTTTTAACCTATGGCCCCAATTTTTCTGATGTGAAGCTATGCATTTGGGTATGAAGCCTCCTATCCCATTTCGAATCTTCAAAGATTTAGGAAGCAAAGGGAGGAAAAATAATGGTGTCAATTTTGGTTTTGGTGGGACTGGAGTGTTCAACACATCATTTTCCTTCCCAAATATGAACATTCAAATCGACTTATTTGACAACTTTATTGTCAAAAAAAGATATGCAATCCTCTCTCGCTCTCGTCTCTGTTTCTGGCAATGACTACTCTTTTTATTTAGCTCACAGTGGCTCTCTCGAGGTCAGTACAATATCGTTTACGTAGTTAAATTATAAGTCTAGTTTTTACGTATAGAAAAAATTTAGGTCTTAGTTGGGTTGCATGTATCTTTATGCAGCCCTATCAGTTATCCAATCAAAATTTGTTATGTGTAATTTTTTTTTAAAAAAAAATTATTATTATTATTTTTTATTATGTTATAAAAAGAGGTTTCATGATATTGTATTGCCTAGACTACATCTAATTATTGTTCTTTACAAATTTAAAGTTAAAATACAAGTTTAATTTATGATGGTTTCTAATTTTAAAAACTTTTAATATGCTCCCAAAGTTTTTTATTGTGTATTTAATAAATTTTTGAAATTTGAAAAGTGTTTAATAGGTTCTTAAACTTTAAATTTATATGTTTTTAAAAAAAAATTAATGTATCTGCTTAAATTAAATTTTCTAAATATAGAATTATAAATTTTTAATCTTGTGTCCTAATAAGTTCATGATTCTTTTTAAAAGAATGTCAAATAAAATAAAGAAAAATTGTTTTAAATGACAAAACTGTTGAAAATATTTACAAATATAGCAAAATGTCACAGTTTATCGGTTATAGATAATAGTAGTCTATCTGTGTTTATCACTGCTAGACAATGATATTTTTTTATATTTATAAATATTTTGATTTATTGTTGTATTTAAAAACTGCCCTAAAATAAATATGAATATGAAGTTAAATTCATGAACTATAGACCTATAATTTAACCTATATTTTAAAATACTTTAATAGATCCTTCATGAAAGTCATGGTCAGTATATTAATTACACTAGTTTTATGCTTACACCATGGGAATACCTACATTTATATTCCCATAACTCAATTCTCAAGTCTAGTTTGATAATCCTTTCAAGAGAGAGAATCTCTAGTCCATAAATTTTTTATTTTTTATTTTTTTAAAAAAATTAAACTTATAAACATTACAGTTTTTTTTATTGTTTTTGGAATTCGACTAAGAATTAAAATGATTTTTTAAAAAAAGACTAAAAAATTGTTAAAAAAGAAACACAAGTTTAAATAATTCATTATATCATCTAAATGAAGAATTTCTTAATATAGACACAGCCTGTCTTGAAACTTCTTAATTATAATTTAATTTAACCATAAACATAAATTTATCAACATTTTACTCATATATCTTTTTACCTGTGGGGTAAATAATGCAGGGTTTCAAAACATTCATCATTTACTCAATGCAATGCAATTATAAACTCATTGGTCAAATTTCACAACCTTTTGTTGATCCAAGCTGTTTCAAAACTTAACAATGAAATTACCACAAAATATATATATATATATATTATTCTAATAATAATTTCTTCATTCTTGATATGTATGGCTCCTTCATGTCCATTATTCTTGGGAGCCATCAATTAGAAGGTGACATAATAATGTTTAGTTTTGAGAAGCCATTTAATTATTATTGAAGCCATGTTGTTTTGGAGTGAGTAATCAATTTTCATGTGGAAGTGTCGATGAAAAAGGGAATAAAAAGTTTACTTTGTGTGAAGATCCTAAATCAGCCTTCTTTTGGGAATCTTTGCATCCTACACAACAAGGATGCCTTGCAGCTTTTAATGCTTTTCAATCCATTTTCAAAAACCATTTTTAAAGACTATATATGTATAATTATTGTAATTGTATGTCTCTTCCCAAATTCTCTCAATATATAATGCTAGCTACCATCTCTTTTGTGTGTGTAATTCATTATTATGTTTCTTAATTGGCTAACTTAATTAGGTATGGTATGTTGAAATATAAACTTGATTTTGGGTTGGAAGAAATTGGGCCTAGTCCAGACAAAAGCCCAAGTTTAAGAAGTATCTTAGTGTTACAATATTATAGAGAAATTTCTTGTAGGAGATGCTTAGGGTATATATTATGTATCTTTGCCTAAACTTAATTATTTGTAGGAGGATTGGGTGTTCTTTGATCTGATAACTAGAACCCCTCTGTTGTTTTTTTTTTTTTTTTTTTTTTTTTTTTTTTTTTTTGACAATTGTGGGGTGGTCGGTCGATCGAACCTCTAACTTCGAGATTATCGTACATACTTGATGCCAGTTAAACTACGATCATTTGGGCCTTGTGTTGTTTTTCTTATATTTGCCTAGTGGTTTAATTGTTATTGAGACTTTGCTATTGAGAGCTTTTCTCTAGCCACCACCATGTACTTTTTTAAGGTAATGATATTCAGCAACTTGGTTCGGGGTATATGATGCAGGTACATGTTATGAGATGTGTCAACCTAATTGAAATGTTCGAGTGCATCTATTGATCCCTCTATATAATTTTTTAGTTACTTCTTCAAAAAAAAATGTTTCATATTGGTTATAAAGAGAAAAAAAAACGGTATATCTAGTATGAGGACTTCTAGATGATTCTAAAAACAAAGCCAAGAGAGCTTATGTCGAATACTAAAGTCATGGAATTGTGGAGATATATGTGGCATGGTCCAGTGTCCTTAACATATATTCACATTCTACATTTTTTTTTTTTTTTTTATAGCTTGAAATATGCTCTTTAATATTTTTCCCTTAAAATTAAAATAAAGGGTGAGAGAGAGATTTGAACAGAGAATATTTGAATGAAGGATAAAATTCCTTTTTTTAATTCACCATGTGCCAAAACAAAAATGTTGTTAGGTTGATAAAGTCTAATTTAAGATTATATTAATACATCAATTCAAGCATACTTTGTAGACAAAGCATCAAGGTACCATTCTAAAGCAGGTATATAATCAACCTCAAATCAAAAGATTTATTTCCCCTTCTTTCCAAATTGTTAACAAAAAAAAAAAATTATTCAAAAGAACTAATAGTTCGATTCTCCACCGCCGCAATCGTTAACTAAAATAAAAACAAAGGTTATTAATATAAAGAAAAGGGAAAATCAATAACCCTAAACACAAATATATTAGGAAAATCACTTATTTGTTTAATTTACCCATATTAACAAGAAGATGAAAGAAACAAAGAAACAAAATAGGGGGGAAGAAAATGCAGTAATTGCAATGAGTTATATATACACTCCCACCCACAACTCATTATCAAAAGAAAACTTGTTCAAAACAAAAGAAAATACAATGATCAAAGGGAGAAAGAAAGATATAATATTGGGTTATTGAAACAAACATAACCCAAGAATATATATATTTTTTGAAATTGATGAACTAATTAAGTGAGAAAGGCATTGGTAATATGATGAAAAGGAGTGATCTTGATAACCAAACCAGGAAAAACATCATCTGGATCATTAATATGAGGATTCTCTTCAACAATGAATGGATCTCCACACTTTTCACTAATGCTTTGCAATGTTTCTCCTTCATGAACAACATATATCTCATCACAATCCATAGAATAATACTCTTCTCTATTGCTCTTGCAACACCATAATAAACAACTCAATACCAAAACCACTACCAAATTAACCTCTGATGATGATCTCTTCCTTCCCATTTGCTCTATAAATTTTATTTCTTTTACTTAACTTTTATGGAAGAATTGAGTGTTTCTCAATGGTAATATATATATATATATATATATATATATATATATATATATATATATATATATATAAGAGAAGAGGGTTTTGAATTAAGGAGGGTTATAAGGTAGTTGGAGTGGGTGAAGTTTTTTTTGTAGAGAGGAAGTTGAAAGGTTCCTTCAAAGAAGTAGGTGGATATGTCAGCTTCCTTTGGAAGAGTAGAAACTAAGTGTGGTTGGTTCAACTGCTTAATTAAGTGCTATGGATTTCCCCTCCTCAAATTTTCAAATGATTTTTATGGATTTTTATTTTACAGATCAACGATGATTGATATGTACTCTTTTTGTTGAGGTCGGAAATTCAAATTGTCATACATCTATGTTTGTTGTATTTGAACGTTTTGTTGTTCTAAGTTTGTTTGATTTTATGGCTATGTTATTGTGGATGTTTTTATGGTTGGAATTAGGCACTCCTTTGATTTAATTTTGATGTCTTGTTGTTGGTCCTTTTTTTTTTTTTTTTTTGGTGTGATTTATTAGGTGGTTGGTTAATAATCAAAGGTTTCTAATGAAATTTTTATAAAGTATTAATTTTACCACTTATAAAAAATTTTAGAGTCCAACGGGATATGCTAAGAATATAGGTGAAGAAAGTGATTTCTAATCCATACATTCCATTTTAGTCTACAAAGTTTAGATCAAATTTTTTTAACCATTCTTGTTAAGGATGTGGTTGGAATGCATTTTTAAGTATTTAATTTAAAAATTAAGTCATTTTGGGCTCTAAGTATTCGTTCATCATTTAACAAAAATCTATATTTGTTCTGAAACCAACATTTAACCTAACACCTACACGTAAACCTCAAATGTGATATTTGTCACATCAATTTTCAATTCGATAATTTATGAAATTTAGCAACTATTTCTAAAATAATCTGCATAAAATTGTTTAAAAAATTAATAACTAAACATTAAAATCCCAAAACCCAAGTAGAAATTAAGCAAAAATATTCCCCAACAAATCACGGAGGCATGTGAATTTTCTGAATCGTCATAAACTAAATACACACAAATTTATAAATTTCAATTTTTTAATATTGAAATAAATCATTTTTAAATCTTAACAGATATAATATCAGAGTTTAATTAACCAATTAAATTCATTTAGATTGTAAGCAAACAAGCAACCATAGAGCAAGAGCAACCTAGAATATTCAATTTAGCCTAAGAATTAGTTAAGATCTAAATCCAATGCATGAATTTTTTAAAATATGTAGTCCACATCAAATAGAGCTAAACCATCATTTTCTTGTTTCTTAATCAATTTGATTGGATATGGTTTGGGTTTCAAGTTTTAATTTGGAACCAAATCAAGCAAAACAATTACATAAGAAAAATAATAATTTCATTTGGTATTATAGAATAATTGTGATTAGTATCCAATCATAAGATTAACCAGGAAGAAATTTGATGAAGAAACTATGTGGAAGTTTCAAAGATAGTCCCTATTATCAAGAAGGATGTCTCTCTCATAAGAACTTTTCTAGTGATTGTTTCAACTGACTTCCTAATTCACCGTTCACAACAACCTTTCCTCACATATTGAGAAAAACATTAAAGAATATAAACCACATATCTAACTATCTAACTAGGTCTTTCGTACGGTCAAACATGGATCAAATAGTTCATGAACCTACCATATATATTAAGAAATATTATGATCAATACATGATTCAAATACATATAGATTATGAAATAACGATCTTACTTATTTTAGAAAAGAGAAATAACGATCTTACTATATGATCTGTTCTATGGATTGTACATATGTGATCTAAGGAGATATATGTGTAAATGAGCTGTCGCAAGTTTTATATCGATGCAACTTTTCGGACATAGCAATCAGCAGCAGTAGCTTCAGATTTTTAACAACAATTAGAGAAAGGCTAAAGACATTTCTGGTAAATAACAGAAAGTTTGTTCAAATATCCACAAGAGAAAGTGGAGGTTGATCAATTTGAAATTTCAGTTATTTATATGCTATTCCACTATCTGAAAATGAGAGTTCGAGAAGGAAAAGAAAAAGGATCAGCAAACAAAGACTGCTTTGCTTGTGAAATTTCATTGGCAATACAACATTCAACACTCACGGTTTCTTCAATAGATCCTTAACGTAATTGGTGACTTCATCCACTTTGACAGTCCATGCTACAGAAATTGGGGAATAACCTGTCCATGGATTGCTTGAATTCCATCTGCAAGATATAAGAGGAGAAAATGGGAAGGGATTATTAACTGAACAATTAGAAAACTGCAGAAAGATTCTGTAAAAGCATGTGTAGCTCTGAACATACTTCTTGATTCCTTGATCCAACAATGTATGGCCTACACAGATGCCCTGAGTTTCAACTCTCACAACACCAGACTTGTACGTAAAGAGATCAGGGCGAACTAAAGCCATGAAGGAAACAGGGTCATGGAGGAAAATGCCTGAACACAAAATTTAGGATAGTCATTCAAATGGGATCTACACATAATTCAGCATAGTGCTTAGTTTAGGCATTTTTTGTCGAAAGAAAAATCATGACTGCTAATTACCATAAACCCCGTCCGACATGACATGCCAATCTCTGTAGAATTTGCACATGTCACATATGACTTGAGCATATTTTCCTTTGGATTCCCTTATTTCAAGGAGGTCGTCATCTGCAAACATAGAAATGATTGCCATCACATTGATGTTGCTGGTAGACACCCACCAAAATTTTCAGTATGCTCAATTTTATTTAACAATGCATGTGCAAATAGTAGGAATAATGGCAGGTCACAGGTGTCGCTGACGGTTTCTCATATCATTCGAGACAGACAAACATAGGAAGCTTGATAAGGAAAACATTACCTGTAAGTTTAACTTGTGTGGTGATGTTTATCCCAATCACATCAATGTTTGCTCCAGATGTGAATACAACATCTGCTGCTTCCGGATCTCCATAGATCTGCAAAAGATTTCACAGTCCATATGATGCCGTTTTGTCCAACTAATGATATGTTAACTGGTAATCTCTGTGAACCGGTATATGCATAACTGATTATTTTCACCACTTTCTCCCAACTGGTTCTAAAGCCAGATCAGTTAACTTGGAAGAACGTGATGAAGAATAATAGAAACCTTGTGAACAGCTATTCTCAATAACGTAGTACCCATAAAACTAACTTGGCCAGTCATTATTCTCAATTTCTTAACAAAATATATTACAAGAAATAGACAATGTTTTAGAATAATAAAGGGGTCTGAAGGCTTTTCCTTAAAGGCTTAAGCCTCAATTTAATTAAAAACGGTATACAAATTTTAACGTTGAGTGTTCCTAAACATAATAGTTATATATGCATCGTTACTACTTTTTTTTTCTTTTTTGATAATAGCCTCATTACTTCTATTATCACTAATAAGATTGAATTATTGTATAAATTTTGGCTTCACTGTTTTTAAGGACTAAGTGGTAAAAGTAGTAGTCATTCATATAGTCAATTGTCACAACTCAAAACTTTATATTCTTTAAAAATGGAGAAGATTAATATTATTTTTTTAATCATTGAATGAGGTATAGAGACTTTAAGCCTCTATACGTTTTCATAGAGGCGTAAGTCTTTTTATAATCCAAAGAAGGTGTAAGTCAATGCTAAAAGGTAAAGTCTCTTATGATCCAAAGAAGGTGTAATTCAATGCTAAAAGTTAGAGCTATGCCTCGAGGTGAGCATCAAAGTGTAAGCCTCAAAAGCCTTTTAAACATTGGAAATAGATTTTGAAAGGAAATTAACAACTCACATTTGCTTCAGCAGCAGGGCTTACATTACCCAGAGAAAAGAAAGCGCCACCAAGTACAACAAGCCTTTTCACCTTGCTCGCAAAGGTGGAATCCATTTTGATTGCCTGATTGTAAAAATAGGAGAAATATATGCTTTGCACGCACAAAGGAAAAATGTACAAAAAAATCGCATGAAATCAATCATAAAAACTTACCAGAGCCAAGTTTGTGAGAGGTCCAAGTGCAAGTATAGAAACTTCACCAGGATGCCGAGAAACCGTCTCGACTAAAAATTCAGAAGCACTTTTTTCAATTTTCTTCGTACTTGGGGATGGTAGATTTACATTCCCCAGTCCATCAGAACCATGTACAAAGTCAGCAATGTGCGGTGTTCCACCCTTTTCCACCAAAAAAGGGATAGTTAGTAAATCATACAAAGTCCCTGAAGGACACAAAAGTACACAAAGTTAAAGGCTAAAGCTAAGAAATCAGAAAATTTACCTTCAGGGGTTCAGCGCTGCCTTCAGCCACAGGAATATCTGAACGGCCTGCCATCTCACACTATCTTTTTGAACATCAAAAGATTCATTGATCATGAACACATTCCAAAAGAAAGAAAATCCAGTGAATATGAAAAGAAACATGCAATTGAAAAGAGGACCATCAGCTAAAACAATTGCATACCAGAAGCAAGGCATTACGCGTCGCATATTCAATGAAGACATTACCAAAAATTGTAGTTAATCCCAAGACCTCCAACCCCGGACTTTGAAATGCCATGAAGATAGTCATGGCATCATCTGTCAATCAAAGATAATTATTGATTTAACTAAACTGCGAGGCAATAGCAAAATTCCTAGAAATATCCTAAAAGTCTACATCAGCCTCTGCTGAGAACCAATTCTAATTGCATACAAACATTCTACACAAATACATATATACAAGAAAACTTACATACACCTAATAGGTAGATAGATAAAAATAAAAATAAAAAAATTAAAAAAAATCCCAACAGAACAAATCCAGAGAAAATGTAATCGAATCCGCACAGAAGAAACCAGAGGCTCCATTTCAGATATGAACAAACCGTACTCTGTAGCAGAAAATCTTACCCATGTACAATAAATTTGGCAAAAACTAATGAACTTTTGATCACACATGTTCAATTCATATCAGTTAAAGCCTCGATGGAAAGAACAGACATTCAAACAAAACATAATAAAACAGTGAAAAGAAAAGGGTCGAGAAGCAACAAAAAATGTGCCAAAAGGACAAAAAAAACACAGGGAAAAAAAAACCCAGAAACAGGACTATGAAGAAACTCACCAATTCCAGGATCGGTATCGATAATGAGCTTCTCCCGCTGGGGAGAAGAACCCAGAATGTCAGCTTCACCATTCAAATCCACCATATCTGGTACCTAAATTCAAAACTGAAACAAGGGAAATTCTTCGGATAACGAAAGGAGTGAAAAGAGAAGAAATCAAATACGTATGTGCGCGTGACTATAAGAAAAAGAAAGGCACACGCACACACATACAATTGGAGATAATGGGATGTAAATAAATTGGGATTTTAGGGCTTGTAATCAAAAGAATTAGTCAAGAATGTGAAGAAGAAGACGATGGATGATGAATGAAACCGAGGTGTTTCCGATTGTTTACTGATATGGAATATATAATATAGAATGGTGGGATGATTGAAGTGGCTGTGATTAGGTGGAAGATGACGATGAAAAAAGGCGGGCGAAGGATAGAGACAAGCAGGACGTGATTAACAATGGCGAAAATCCTAATCAGACCTTTGTTTCTGTGAGATTGAATAAAGGATTTCGATCGGAAATTGCTACGAAAAGGGAACCCAAAAGCTACTTTTCTGCTTCTGTTCGTCCCCTTTTCAAAGATCTTCCTCTCTCTCTCTGTGGAATTTTCCTTTCTGTTAAAATCGAATTCTTAATTCCTAAATCCTAATGTATTTATCAATTAAATTGTTCTCTTCCTATCGAATTAAATTAATTTGGGTCAATTAACTTAACTTAAACCTCGCTTTTGATTAAAATCAAAATTCGCAACCAACAACTAGTCAAAAACAAGACGTTTCTCGAATTTCAAAACCAAAAAAAAACAAAAAAACGTTTCTCTTTCTTAAGATGAAATCTATCCATAATCCAATCACACTTCCTTACAATAGAAGATGTCGAAAATGGAATTCTAGATTAAAAACCCAAATTTTATTTCATCCCAATTCCGATATTAATTTTGTTATTTTCTTTAATACGATGTTACAATGAATTAACCATTTTTTTTTCAAAACAAGAAATACATTCTCTTTTTTGAAAAATTTAGAAAATCATCATTCAATCTATGTACTCTATATATAAATAATATGTATATAGTTTAATATTTCTTTTCTGAATGAAATAAATAATAGGTTGGAGATTTTAATATCTGATCTTTAAGAGAAATTATTATTATATTAGAGTCGAATATGATTTTAAGTAATGATTTCAAAGACTTTGAATTATTTTAAATTATTCTGAGAAAGATGTGAAATGAGTGTAATTATTTTATTAAAATAGTCTATTTGTTTTCCAATTGATTTGTTAATAAAATAAAATATGAAAAATGCTAAATTGGAAATTACTTATGAAATTTTGCAAATTATTTTAGGTAAAAAAACATTTATAAATAAAAAAAAATGTCAAATTATTTACAGAAAATAGTAAAAACAAATAATTGATAGGCATTGATAGATTTCTATCAACATCTATCAGTGATAGGCTTCTATCATTTCTATATGTGATAGACCCTAATAGACTTTTATCAGCATCTATCACAACTATCTAAAAATTTTACTATTTTGGATAAATAGTTTTTCTTATTTTTCTATTTTTGAAAATTTTTTCAAAAAAAACATAATTTCAATTCATATCTAGTGGTTCAAATTTCGAGTGATGACAAAATAATTCAATTGAAGTCACTCAAACAAACCATAAATGCTAACATCACAAGCTATTTGTTGGTAGATAAAGCTATTTATTGATATTTTCCTAAATCATTAAAAATAATAAAAATGTTAATCTTTCTGCATATCACATGAATATAATCCATAGTCAAAGTACCTCTAAAATAATAAAATAAATAAATGGTAAAAATAAATATAGGTGAACAATAATTGACATATACTTCTTCTCTTAAGATTAGAGATTCATATCCTTGTACTCCACGTATCATGTTATAATACAATTCGTTGGTTATGGATTACTTCCCCTCTTGATATGCATGCTCTCGTAGTTAAGGATTAAAATATTTATCTCAATATCAATAATAAATTTTCAATTATACGAATATATCAACAGATATTTAGATAAAATATTTTAATCTACCACTTATTAAAGATCTTATATTAGAAACATTGAAAGACCTTATGAGCTATAATTATAATATACACGAGTTACTTATTTCATTATCAATTTGGTTTGAAATGGAATGGAATCCTTGTTTATAATACTAGTCTATTAAGTTGACTAAATAATCTCTAAATTCTTTTAAAAATTAGGTGAGCAACTTTTCAACATTTGAATTATTAAAATTATATTTGAGAGTGATTTTAAAAATGATAAATAATTTTAGGGACTATAAACATTTAGAAAGTTAATCCAAACGGGCTCTTAATCATTTTAGAATCATTTTCAAAAATGTCCTATATACATGTGATTCATTAATTTCATAGATCATAACTATGTATTTTGAAACTAATGAAATTGGCCTTTCATGGCTCTAGCCATATTCATAAGCCACATTAGTATAATAATTTTTCATTCTTAAATTTCGTTAAATACTTTGTAAAATATATTCAAAACTTTGTATGAATTGAAATGTGAAAAAGTGTGTTTTCCAAAGGGTTTGATGTGGAATATTCTCCTTGTGGACTTATGCTTCCGAAGAAACCAAAATGGCTATGGATTCGCAAACCTAGGTCATAAGATTATACATTTGAGTTCAACGATTTTAGAATCGAGAATCAGATTCTTTTAACCTTTTGATCAATAACACATATTTTCATCAATTAAGTTATGCTCAAATTAACAATTAAAAAACAATAATTGTAGACGACATTTTTTAAAAAGATAAATTAAATGAATATGCAATATTGATAATTTATATACGTTGAAGATTAGATATTATTCAAATCTCTCACCTACATTGTTGAACTAAACAAAATTATTAATAAGATTATTTAGTTTTTTATTAGCTATCGTATCCGTTATTTTTCGTAGTGTTAAGACTTTTAAATAAAATAAGCTTAGTTTAATAAATAAAAGTGTACAATTAAAATATTCTAATTTGAACATAGTTGAATCAATTAAATTAAAGCAACATATTCTTGACCAAAAAGCTAGAAATTTATGGTTATGCTATCCTCACTTATTATTCGACTAGAAAAAGTAAAAACATATAAATTTTAAATTTTAAAAGAGTAGAAATAAATTTGATGATAGAAATAAAGATGGGAATAATTAAGAGTAAAGTATGACAACTTAATTCAATTGTTAAAAGACACTAGTAACCTTTTCTAATGGTTGAATTTTCATTTTTTATACCTCACAATTGCAATAATATTATATCCTAAAAATAAAAATTAAGAATAATAAAAACATATTTGAAAGTTTATAGAGGTAAAATTTATCATTTTATTACAAATATTACAAATATAGATAAATGTTTATGTTTCAAATATAAGAAAACAAAAAATTTAATTATTATATTCTTGATCGATAATATAAATCTTAATTAATTGAGAGTTTTGTTCATCTTTAAACTAAAATAATAATAACGATTAAAATTAAACTTTAAAATGTAAAGAATAGAACAAAGGGGAATTTCCCTATTTCTTTACATCTTTCTCTCCATTACCTTTTATTTTATACATGGTTTCAATCTCCTTTTTTTTTTATTATTACCGTTTATTATTTTTTGGTTAAAATTAAATAAATTTCATATTCAAAAAGAGAATCAAATCTCTAACTTCGATATCAACAATACAAGTTTTATGTCAATTGAATTATATGCTCATTTTGACATAAATTTCATACTTTTTTTACTGCGGTTTCGAATGTCATGACATTTTTTAAATCAACCTTTTAATATAAATAAATTAACGGATGGAGATAAAAGGCATTATACATGTTGATTCTAAAATACAGTAAACTCAATAACTAAAATAATAAACTTTAAAGAAAAGTTAATATGAAAAAGTTTTGGAATATTACTTTCTTTACTCCAATTAACTGAAAATTAGGAAGGCCACATCATTTTCTTGTTCTACAAGGGTCGTTTCTAATTTGATTGAAAAAGTGCAATATGAGAGTAAATTAATGTAAATTAATATAATATTTAATTATCTCTTTTATCATATGAAAGAAGTGGCTTAAAATTTTTTATATACAGGTAAAAACTACAACAGATTATAAAATTACAAAATTACAAACTGATCATTCAATTTATATTCAGAAAATCTATCGTGAAGCACACCCCAATTTTTTCAACAGTCTAATTAAAGAAGAGAAGACCCAATATAAATATAGTTAGTCAATGCTGTGAAGTTTAAAAAATAGAGCCATATGAAAGGTTATTTTATAATAATAATAATAAATTGTTATTATTATTATTATTGTTATTGTTATCATTGTAGGCAGGGCCTGACTTGGAAAATAAAATTGTCTAAACTTCAACAATCTTGTTTTCAAACTTTTGAATTCTCTATATCCGGCTCCTTATTTTTCCTCAAGCCCTTGCTTCTTACGTTTCTCCCACTCTTACTCTCACTTTTTCCTCTCGTGCACTTGCTCTCTATCACAACAAAGATTTAGCTAGAAGTTATTAAAAATAAAAAAAATAAAAAAAAAATGAGAATGAAAAAGAGATAGTGAAAAATGGGTTGTTTTCAAATATAGAAAAATTAGCCAAACTATTTACAAATATAGAAGATTTTACTCTCTATCAACGGTAGACTGCGATACTATATTTGTAAATAGTTTGATATTTTTCTATTTATAGTAATTTTCCGAGAAAAATAGGAAAAAGTAAGGGAGAGAGAGTAGGAGCACGAGCTAGAAGAAAAATAGGGAGTGAGAGCATAATAATAAAAACAATACTGAAAACAAAATTATTTTTTAGAAACCAAGTGAATTTAATCTCATTCACCGGTTAATATATTTCCATATAATAGCGAGATTTAGTTCAAGTTGAGTTGTCTAAAATTGAATATCAATGTGACAATTAGAGAAAATAGAAAGAAAACGTGAATGAATCAAAAATCTAAAACAAAACAAAAACAAACAAACAACCAACTTACCAAAATTGTAATACTTGGAGAAAAAAAACATCATGAGTTGACTTAGGTGATAAATAAGGGAACATGACCTTGATAAAGAGTTAGTTTAATTTATGATGGTCACCTACCTAAGATTTAATAAAGAGTGAAGAGATGATAAGTTTAGTTTTCAAACACCTAAGAACAAGAACATGTGTTTAGTTCTGCTTCAAATCATCAACTGGCCAACGTGATGAACACATGGGTTTTCTTCACCCACAGACAGATTCAATCTGAAATGAAACTCATGCATATTTTTTTAAATCTAGTTCACGTTGCAATTTGCAACACAGAAAGTGCTTTCCCTTTTCTTTCTTTATTGTTTAAACCATGTAGATTATTAAAATGTTGAGTTTTTGGGCAAAGCAAAGTTCATTGGGACACTATTTTCTTAAAAGTGGTGCGTCCAGTAGAGGGAAATGGAGGAAGGCCAACCAAATCAAATTCTCAAGAAGAAAATACTGCCCATGATCAATATTATCATTACTTCACATCATGGATTTACACCTCATCAAATTGACAAACCCACCTTCTCTATTACTGAATCAAGAACTCCCAAGAGAAATATAGATCTATGAGAAGACCTGACAGATTAATAGGTTTTCCCTTTCGATTCTCCATATGTGATTTGGAAGTTTGTGTGCCTCAATAGGAAAGAGATCACAGGAGTACAGCAAGAGATCATCTTTTTTTCCTATCATGGGATTGACCTGTAAACAAGACAAACCTAATACGAACCAGAAAAAAGGGAAGGGTACCACATTGAATTGAAGGTATCTCAATATGTATTATTGAATTGAAGTAATTGGTAAAGTTTGTTTTGTCATCATAAAAGTGGGTGGTTGAATTCGTAAGCCAAAGCATTATACTACTTTGTTTATTATGTTACACTCTGTTATATCATTAACCTTGCCTTTTTCAAATATGGTAAGTCATCGTTTGCGTGCATCAGTAGAGATATCCACGAGGCGATGCCATACATGGCTTCTACATCTTCATTCCCGCTTCTCATTTCATTTTCCATCCTGCAAAATTTTTCATGGGGATTGAGGCAAGGCTTCCCAACCCAGAAAATAGACATTTCTACCTGTGTTGCTATCATAAACAATAGTTAATAGCTACCATTTGCTAAATTGTTAGTTAATAGTTACCATTTGCTAAATTATTAAGGTTGATATCTGGCTCCTGCGTGTAAAGATGTCCATTTAACCCGTAGAGAGAAAAAATTTTCCGGAGACAGAGATTATATTCCCCGCCCCCACTCAAAATTAATTTAATATTTAATTTTACACTTATATATGTAATTTTCATTTTTTTTGAATAATTAAAAAACATGTTCCGGAGTGATGTCGATAGATTGATATTAACCATATTAACCACCTGAACATGCCCTAACTAATTTTGGATACATTATCGACCACTAAAGCAAACACACTCTCAAAGCAAAATAACATAATTCATCGAAAATATTTACACAAGTTAACAAAATTATCTTTTCAAAAGATTAGAGAGCAGACAGAACGGTGTTAAAATGATTCTCCAACCTTCTCCTTTTGACATAATAAAGATGAAAGGTATCAAAACAAGTCATTAACCTCTCTACTTTTACAGACACGCAATGGAGATCAATGCTCACTCTTCAATTTTTCATTGTCAAAAAATCATGACACTTCCTGTATATAAGATCTGCTGATACCTTTTTGTGCTAGACAAACAATTTACATACCTTCATGACTCCAGTACCATCAAGAAATACCCCATCCAAATTCACATATCTAGAACTTTTGGAGATGCTAAACTGCAGGTGTTTTTGTTAGATTGCTCTTTGTATTTCCAGCGGCCTGTCCAGCAGAACTCCTGGTACTTGCCATCTCACTTGCCACGATAGATTTTTTTACCTGCCAGTGGAAAACAGAAAAAATTGGATTTGACATTGAATGAACTGTAAAATTTTCTTGGTCCTGCATCATGTTCCAAAAGTTCCATAAATAATAGAGAGGGGGGCACTCACTGCTGCAAGACGTTCTCTGTGAGTATCATTTGTAAGCTGCAAAATTTTCATGTAAATTTTATGAGGAAAGAAAGTTCAAATTCTTTTAAGGCTTGACCACCATTTACAAGAAGAAAGATATTATGCACAACTGCCACTACAGAAGATAGCCACCAATTATATATGTACCGGTTTTCTGAATATCTTAATCTCGTCACTACCAAACCCAGGAAGTGTTAGATTCCAGTTTTTTTCTGCGTAGAAGTAGAAGAGAGTCAATAATGAGAAAACAATATATCGGTAAGGTTCAAGTCTTAAGCATAGCTACGGCTGTTGCACATGACCAACCAAGATGTAGAAGGATGTCTTTTGCTTCCAATGTAGTTGATTTGCGGTGCTTTGCTAATGAGCAACCAAATGTCGTAATCTGCACAAACAACAAGTATAATCATAAGATCTGCAGAGGATGAGGTGAAACAATCACATTACTGGGAACTACAATAAGAGAAGAGAGAAACATAAAGTAATATAATATAGAAATGTCGATTCACAACTTTGGCCAATGCTAACCGATCATAATTGAAAACAAATCAGAAAGATTTCCCCATCTATCTAAAGAATTATAACTCTAACCAGAACATAAATATTTTTGCACTGATCTTCAAAAGTTATCTTAATTCTTCACAACTAAATGGTTCAACAAAATCCAGATTGAACATTTCCAAATATTCTCTATTTTTCAGACTCACCCTGAAAAGATATCCCAACGAAAGGGAGATTACATATCTCTTGAAAAAATCCTAATGTACATCAAACTCAAAAAAGAAGCTTGCACCATTACTAACAAATCATCTCCAAGTACAGTCACATCATCCTCATACATTAATAAGGTTGCTACTCTGTTAGGAATATATCCATAGGCGCATATTAATCTTTAGTATAGGCACCAAAATGGTAATTTTGGTAAAACCTTAAAAGAATTTTTTATAATAGTATTTTAACCTTCAAAGAATGTTTTACAAGCATCATATTCATCTTTTGTAGAATGATTTCCAATGCATCCATTCTTATTCATTCCCCTTTTATGGTATCCAGTTCACTTCCTCGTTAGGTAAATGATACCTTAAAGACTGAAAAATCAAAATCTAATCCAACAAAAAGATTTAGGAAAAACAACATTGAGAAATGACCAAGTATTCAAATGAACATGAATGATGTTAAATTTAACTACTCACCGACTCAACAAACTCTTCTGCTAGATCAACGAGTATATCTTCCACTTCAGGATCCAATCTCTCAGATGGATCAATCTGCACAAAAGAAAAAAAACCATAAAACAGAAGTAAAATATAGGGTCTGAGACCCAACACCAAAATTAAAGGCGAATAGAATCTGCATGAAATAAATTAATAGCATATCCAACTTCAGATTATTGTCGCCTGTGACAACTTGACAATTAAAAAAAGGAAGAAACTGAAAAAAGGGCAAAAATCTGATCAAATTTGTAGCCAGTAAGCCAATGACAACTCAAAACTCTAAAATAAACATTTCAACATATGTAAGGAGTCTAGCATCTGTCCGTAGGTTCAAGTACAATAGGTTGACTGTCCCATATGTTCTTCAACTATTGGTACCAACTTTTGTAGCACATAATCTATGTTTTCCAAATTCAACCTATTGTCAAGGTCAATATCTACAATAACAAAATAAAAGGCTAAAAAGAAAAAAAAAAATTGAGATAGGATAAAGGGTTAAAATAATAAGAATAACTGTCTCAATCAAGTCATACCACTCAAATGATTCTAAGTTTATCTTGCATAATCTTTTGTTTTCAGAAGAAAAAAATAAATAAAGTTAAACGAGTCAAGCTAATAACTAACTTGGGTAACCAATTTGCCAATACTTCTTTTGCTGAGAATTCTACTACAGGGTTCTTCCGTTTCTGCAGTTATAGCTCTGCTCTGGGTCATTGTCTGTGTATTATTAGTTTGTGAAGGTGCAAGAGGAGAAGCCTTCTGGTTTGCTGGCCCCTGAGCTCTTGCAGCCTGTTGTTGATGTGGTAAGCCTTGTGAGCTCCTTGATGGTTGAAATTGTTGTGCAAAATGCTCCTGCGGCTGATGTGATTGTGCAGGTTGTTGCGGAGGAGCTGATGAAATTTGCTGCTGCTGAGAAGCTGGAGTTAAGGGATGGTTTTGTTGTTGAGGGATATGTGACCTTTGCTGCATAGCAGGTGAGTTTGCCTGTGGTCTAAATGAAGGTGTTGGAAGTGGTGGTTTTCCTTGTGAGCTAGATGGCAACCATGGCTGGTTGGAGGGTTGCATACCTTGTGATGTGTTTGGCAACGAAGAACTTGGAGAACTTGCTGGTGGTACTCTCAAGAGACCATGGCCTTGGAAACTCTGAAATTTGGAAAAGCTAACAAATTTTAGTACAAAAACGGGAAATTTTAATAAAATAAAGTTCTCCTTCTCCATAGATAACTCACTTGGACACAGGTAGTAGGATGAAGAAAAGGTGCTAGAATATTAAAGCTTAACGAACACACAGTTAAGACATATACCACCATCATGCACATTGATACAAAAAGGACATTTTCCCAAGTAAACTACATGCAACATAATCTCTCACCTAACCCAATGAGAAGTCCACTCTCTTCAATAACTGCCGTTTCTTCCCACAGAATATGAATAAACTAATTGGGCCATGAGTTGTTTATAGCATGCAAAAGCAACTGCCTGTCACAATTTCTAATATGAAGATTTCTAAGATCTTAAAGAATCAAGAAATGAGCACAAAATAATAGTGGATTGAGACACCCCACAACATCCCAAATAGATGAAGCTTTTGCTTGTGACTAGGGGCTTCCAAATATGCATTTGATTGCAGCTACATTTTAACCAAACGTGTGGATCCAAATAGAATAGTAATAATCGATAATCAATTTTTCAGCTAGATAGTAGTAACTAACTTGGGAAGCTGCATTCGGGGTAGATGGCGGCCTGAGAGAAGATTGCACTGGTCTCTGTAACATTTGAGAACTAGAACCACTTGGTCCCAACATTCCCAATCCCTGCATTCCTTGCATAGGAGGTCTCACCTACGTGTTCCAAACAACCATCAAATAAAGTAGCAGACAATAAATCCAACCATGAGCAGACAAGTATAATGTAATCAATAAACTAAACATATAAAATGCTACAAAAAGTTTATACCAAGACATCTGAATCGCTATTTTTTTAATACTGGTCAAAGATGATGGAAAGGAAAGGAAAGAAAAGAAAATTTTGTTATAAATGCTGATTATCTACTCATACCTCGATTGTAAGATTAGTTTACCAGAAAACCAATTCATCAACATTCAGATTTTTGTAAACAAGGAGAAGAGAAATTTTCTTGATTTACTTACATCCTTCAATAGCAGTATTTTAAACCAAAAAAACCGAATGTGCACATTTTAAATAAAATTACCTTTTGTTATATAAGAAACAGTGACCATAAAATGAAAATAGGAAGAAACAAAAGGGACTTGTTAAAGAATATATCTTTTTTTTTTTTTTTTGGATAAGAAGCAATTTCATTGACGAATGAAATATCCAAAGAGTACAAAAAGGACAATCCAAAGAGATGTCACCCAAATACAAAACAAAAGAAGATCCCAACATGGAAGAGTTGAATAGAATACCAAATTTCCTCTGGACTCATGGACTTCTCTTTGAAGACCCTCTAATTTCTCTCAAACAAAATCCTCCATAACGTAGCCATGAAAGCATTTGTCCACAAAACTAAAGCTTTTCCAGAAAAGGGGTTCCCACATCCCAATTGAAAGACAGCCTCACTAATGGAGTTTGGGAGGCACCATTGCAAACCAAAAATCTGAAAAAAGCTTGCCCCAAAAGCCTCAAGCACTGTCACAATGGATAAAGAGATGCTCGTGGCAATCCATTTACACATAACACGCCAGCTAGGCACTAGCCATAACTTTGGATTCTTCCTTTGGATCAAATAACTAGTGTTTAGTTTTCCTGGTAGGCATGTCCAATGGAAAACTTTTACCTTCTCCGGCACGTTGGTTTGTGCCACAAGAATGGATAGGATCTGCCCATTCCCTGCACTCTACCACTGTAAGATTTCTCCTAAACTGCAAATCCCGAAACAGACCAGCTTTGCCCCAGTATATAATTACTTTTATAGCCACTTCTGACACCGACTAATCAGATTAGATACATTCTATTACAATTTTGAACTTAGTATCTCTAAAATTACGGGAATGATATATATCTTGATTTTCAAATATTTAAAGTGATAAAATTGTTATGAAAAGTTAACTTGAACTTTAAAATTAACAACTCTAACTTAATAAAATACTAACTTGGCGCTATCAAATTAAATGGTACACACCTTGTCCATGAATTCCAACCAATTTACCTCAAATACTAATTAACTTATCATTCATATTTAAAAAAAAATAGATGATGTTACTAAATTGTTGTTTTATCCCTCTTCTCGTTACTTCCTTTATAAGACATTTTCTTTAACTATCACTAAATTTAGGTGGGCAAATCATGAAAATAAAGTTGCTAGCAGACTAGCAGTGTACAATATAACAAAAGAGGCTATAAGTCTATAACTATAGTTCTTCAAGTCTACTTCTACGGTGGTGATATATGTAAGAAGCTGGAGAAAAACACACCTGAGAAGGACTTGCATTAGAAGCCCCGTCCGATATGCTGACGCCACCTCGGCCCAACCCACCAAAGTGCTGGCCATAAGATGCAGAAAACGGGGCAGGCTGAGGAGAAGGACTCGGCTGGTGAGCTGGAACCCCAATGGCGACACCGCCCCTTTGGGCTGGAGAAGAAGCGGAAACAGGGCGAGGTGTAGGAACGCCAGATGAAGCAGAAGGCGAAGGAGAAGAAAAATGAGAGAAATGCGAGGGCGGTTGCCAAGTTCCAGACAATGCGGCGGAAGGCCTAGTGATTTGCTGTGAAGTAGGGAGAGATTGCTGCTGTTGTGAAGGCTGGTTGGGCAGAGGAGTAGAAGCCTTGGAATTGGGGTTCTGATTTTGAAACGAACTTGGGTTGATATTAGGGTTCGCATTTGGGGACGATTGCGGCGGAACTGCGACGGAAGTTGGGGCGGAGGGGACTGTTGAAGCCGGAGGTAGATGAGGAGAAGAAGTTGCTGGAGGCTCGGACGGTGACTGTGATGAAGAATCCATTGAAGTGGAAATCGAAGGTAAAATTCTGCCTCCTGAGGTTACTGCCAAATCATTCGCAACAGGTTATGAGATTTTATAAGAGATGAAAAATTAGACCTTGAAAAATGCCCTCTGCGTTTTACGCAAATGCCCTTAAGGATGGATGGATCGACTATCGAGATTGAAAACACACTCATCTCGTCATCCTATCCGTAGGAATTTTCTTTTCTGTCCCTGTCTGAGGCTTTATTTCCAAATTTCTTTTAATTTCATTTGAATTATTTTACGCTAAAACAAAATTGAATTTACAATTATCGTATAAGTAAAATTTTAATTAATATCGATAAATGTATGAAAATGTACTGAAAATACGGATATTTCAATTTAAACTTTCAATTTTATAAAAATATAGCATTATGTTCTAACATGTATTTAAAAAAAAACCATTCAACTTGTTAACTTCAATCAAAGTCCAATCTTATCCAAAATAAAATTCGATGAAGTAACAAAATCGTCAATTTAATAAATCTCAAGACGAATGAGTTTCAACAAAATTTGAACATAGCATCATGTTTTTTTCTTTAAATTTAGTCAATTTTGTATTAATAATATATTTGATAATTTTTGTGGTTGATGTATTTTATAATTTATAATGTACATGAAAAACATACATTTTTCACTATTCAAACAAAATTTTGTCGTATGTAATAAAAAGTGCAACATTTCTTTAAATCTAAAGTAAATGTTACATGCGTAGCTAAGCTTAACGTATCATTGAAGTTTAAGAATAGAAATTGATTTTTTTCTATGTTTCATTGTTATAGACTTTAGTAACTATCACAGGGTTATGAACATGTTATATTTAAGCTAAGTCAGCTTTAAGATATTGGTTTGAATTCCACACAATTGGCAATAGACATCAAGGCATGTGTGATACGACTTTTTAATAAGGTGATTGTTTGACTTGTGTATCATGTACATTAAAGAAATAATACCAATTGAAATCTTGTTGTTCTAAGCTATCACACACAATTGGTTGCACCTATATATTAATATAGTTATTGGTGTTCACTTGTAGGAAAGATTATCATTTTAGGTTCACCAAGTTAGACACTTCTAGAACAAAATAAATGTAATTCAACATTTCAATGAAGCAAAAAAAAAAAATTCTTACAACATTTTTCGATATCATAAAAAGATGGAAAAAAGAATATCAAGAATGTTAAGCTCAATACATCACTGTTTATAGTTTTTCGTGACAAGCCTACCACTCCACCTATCTATATTTATTCGTATTAAATTATTTATTAAAAAAAATCACAATTTTGTCATTTGTTTAAAATATATATATATATTCTTTCAAAAAGTTGCAATATTGTCCATGAATTTTCATAAACGTTTTGAAATTATCATTAGATTATAAATAAAAAGAAACCGTTTTAAAAAATATATAAAATGGCATCGCAGTAAAAAAATTACTCTAAGTCCCTGCCATAGAGTTCCATGTCCCGATTTTCATTGACATTTTAAGGATTTCTACTCTAAAGATAATTTTGAAATTTTATGGAATACCAAACTTAATATTCAATATAATTTTTTTAATAAAATGACAAAGTTTATAGATATTTGTTATACATATATATAAAAGTTAAGCTATTTTATGTTTTACTCAATTGTTAAAATAAGCAAAAAGATATTTACAAAAGAGACAAAATACAAAGGATAATTAACAAGAAATAATAGAGAAATATATATATAAGCTGGTTTTTATTTATATTTTCTCTTTAAGAAAAGAAAAAAGGCACATCCTATCCAGCTATACTAGAGAGAAGCAAGTAGCTCACAAGTTCACATAACTTTTCTTATACAAAACAAAGGACATTTTAAAAATGAGCAATTTCTAAGATATTTAAATGAAAGCAAACTCCTCTCCTTTTAACTCAAAGAAGAGCAATCCACGTGGGGTGTTCTCCTCAGCTGTTTTTTTTTTTTTTTTTTTTTTTTTTTTTTTTTTTAAGTACTATCTTCATTTAAAGTTCAAACATGTCATTAAAAATAACAAATAGTAATACATATTACGGTAATATTAGAAAAAATTTCCACATTAAAGCTACATCTCATGTGAGTTGCTCACTTGCTCTTCTGTCTTCTAAATTGACTATTTTAACAAAAATTATAGTACTAACGTATCTCAGTTAATGACATTTAAAAATGATATAGAGCCTAAAAAATACAATATATATATATATATTATCTAACAACATGTCAAATGTTGAATACAATATATTTATTTGTTTTCTTCGTATAGATGTTAGGAAAAAATAAAATTCTTGTCCATTGTCCCTAAGTCTTGGGTCTAGTTCCCATTTGGTTCCTATGCTTCAAAACAATACACTTTTAGTCATTAAGTTTTGATTTCAGTTTCAATTTAGTCTTCATGTTTCAAAATGCTATAATTTCACTCTTGAGATTTGAGTTTTGTTTCAATTTGGTCCCTGGTTTCAAAGTTTACATTCAACCTCAATTTTTTCATTAAATATTGACTTCGAGTCTTCGGTGTTAATGTCAGTTAATTAATTAAAAATAATTATGAAGTAAAAATTTAAAATTAATTTTATTTAATTTTATTTCTAAAATTAATTTATAGACATTAACACTAAAGACGAAAATTGAGCATCTAGTGAAAAATAAAGATTAAAAGTGTAAAATCTTGAAACCTATGAACTAAATTGAAACAAAACTCAAACTTCAATGGTAAAATTGTAGCATTTTGAAACCTAAGTACTAAATTAAAACCAAACTCAAAATTTAAGTATTAAAAGCTTAATATTTTAAAATCTAAATACAAATAGAAACTAAAAACCAAAACTTAAGGGGTTAATTAGAAAATAAGGGTGGTTTAAGAAAAAATTGGTGAAAAGGGGTGGTTTTAAAATTATTTAGGAAAATAAAGTAGTTTTTTTTTGTCTTTAAGTGAAAACTTTTATTGAAAGTTGAAATGAGACCCACACAATGAAGAAAATGACAATTATTGTGATTTCTTTTGTTCTGTTTTTTTTTTTTACAAATTCATTTTCTTTAACTTTTTAAGGAAACATAATATCATTCCTTGTTCTAAAATTATTTTCTTATTATATCATATAGTTTTTTTTTGTTTTTTTTAATAAGATTGAATTTAATTTAAAAAATATTATATATTTAATCATTTTATTTATAAAATAATCAACTATTATCTATGAATAAAAATAATATTACTATTTTTTATTTTACATGTAGTTTTATTTTACTAATTTTGTGAGCTATATAATATTTAAAAAGAAAACTACAATAACTAATTCTTCAAGAAAGTATATTATTTTTTTCATACATATTATTTGTAAAACATAATTTTGGTTTATAATTGATTTTTTATTTTTTATTTTTCCTTTTTGGGTCGAAAAGATTCCACCAACCAAATGAACAAATGCATGCCACACACGTAAGGTTGAGCAACGCCCAATCCATAAACAGATATAATTACTATTTTGCCTCTCAATCCGCGCAGCTGCTGACGCAGCAAAAGAATATCAGTTTTCCCTCCAACTTATCTATTCTTCTCCGCCCCCATTCATGCACTATCATTTTTTTTTTTTTTTTTATTTTTTAATAATTGCAAAAAAAAAAACAGTATTTGTTAATGACTATTTATTTTGGACTCTATTTCTTAGGTCTTCGATATCCGAATCTACATTAAAATTAAGGTCACATCTACCAATTTGCAATAAAAATTAGTGTAATAAAATTTCATTGATAAATCAATTATAATGAATCTGAATCGCAAATGTAATTTAATTACTCTTGATCGTGTTTAACGATAAAAGTAAAAATAATAATAAATGTAAAGATTCATCATTTTTAATTTGAAATGTCAATAGAAATGGTGATGCGTCGACAAAAATTTAATAGTGTACTTTCATTAACGTTGGAGATTCAACACCTACACTCCATAATTGTTTCTGTTTTTTTTTTAAAAACAATTGAATGATTACTTAACATCAACACAACTAATAAAATGAAGATAAGATTATGTTGCTTAGATTGGCAAGTGATATTTGTTTATTAACCCAAACTTTTATTCATGTAGTTAACATACATATTGTATCATGTCTCATAAAAAATCATCGCTGCAATCAACGTGATTGGTGTGTCATGTGAGCGTTGAAAAAAATTTAACAAAGTTTCGTATATGGACTAAATAGACACAGTAATTGGTATTTTTAGTTCAATAGTAGGTGAGGTAAGGATTTGAAGTCCAAATTCTTCTAATAAAGATATATGTCTTAACTAGTCGAGCAATGCTTTGGTTGGCTACACAATAATTGATCTTGTTGATGTTAATTTAATCAACTGACTATAGTCTAATAGATAAGGTACTTATTACATCAACATTTTTTTAATTTAACGTGTAGGTGTGATTATTCAAATCTTTGACTTTTTGGTTGATGACATATGCATAAATCCATTAAATTATGTTTAAGTTGACATTTATGTAAGAACTATTGTTAAGAAAAAAAGAACTTATACCTTTTTTTGGTTCAATATTGAAAGGTGAAATGTCAAGCCATTTATCCTAAGGTGGTAAGATGTGTGAAAATTCGAGATATTTGACCTTATATATTTTTTTTCCAATAAAGATTAAATCTTTACAAATTGTAAAATATGAGGACTAATTATTATTTATTAGAATTCAGTGGCTAAATTTTTACAAACTTAAAAAGTACATAGTCTAAATCGTTATTTTCATGAAAGTTTAAAGACTAAAAGCGGTGTTTGGACCTAACTTCAAGTGAGTGGAGTGAGCTATTATAGTTCACTCTATGTTTGTAACTCTAATTATAATAGTTGATATTTTTAAGTATTATAAGTTACCATGAATTACTGTATTACTATTTCAATTTTTTTTTTTGTTATTGTGTAAACTATTTACTATCTAAACTAAAATAATCTGTACTTTAAATATAGACTATCATAATGTAAATTAAGATACTGTGTACCTCAAACAAAGACTATCATAACCATTAACTATAATAATCCGTTCACCGTCAAAGACGAAAAGTGATTTTTAATATTGAGAAAACGATAGAAATTGGGTGGATATTTAGGGGGGTTAAAGTTGTAATTTACTAAAAGTAGTAAAGATATTCCGCGGTCTTTGTTTCGTCATCGTCGCGCTATATTGGGCTGGCTAGACTTCCATTTTGGCTGCTTCCAGCCTGGCTTTCCCGATTTTTATTTGTTACTATTATTCTTCCTTCTTTTTTTTCTTTTTAAATAAAAAAAGATGTCTAATTATTTTGATTTTGTCCCGTTTCATTGTTTCTTCCCCTCTCTCTCCTAATTTCATTTTCTCGCTCTTTATTATATCTCTGACCCCTTTGGTAGATTCTTCATTGTTAAGATTCTTCTTCCTTTTTTATTTCCAATCCGTTTCGGAAGGAAAAAAAACCCTCAATCCCTTTCGTTCTTCAGGTACAGTTTCTTCGGACTTTGATCTTCATTTTATCATTATCATTTCTTTAGTTTTTGTTATAGCTTTTTCCACGTCTTGTATTGGCTTATGATGTTCTTTATTGGATGATAAAGTTTAGGTAAATTTTGAATTTGTTGAATTCGTCAATCTGTTCATTTCTAGGGTGTAGAGAGACGAGATTTCTATGGTTTTATTGATGTCCAGTTTTTATGCTTTGATAATTCTCAGAATCTTCATCATCGGATTCCTTTCTCTGCCTGTTCCTAGTTTTCTCGACCAAGCTAATCGATCTAATTAATCTACTTGTTTTCTGCTGATTCTGATTATCCGTTCGTAATCTCCGTATCTGCAAACGAATGGTTGATTTCGACGGGTTTCGATTTTAGATTGTTAATTTTAGGGTTTTACTTTTTCAGATCTGTAGAACAACATCTGAAACTGCGCGATCCGTTCTCGCAGAGTAGAGATATTCTCTGTTGTAAATCCGAACACGCGAGGTTGTGAAGAAGAAAGACATGGCGGAAGAGCACAGATGCCAAGCACCTGAAGGCCACCGTCTCTGCGCCAATAATTGCGGCTTCTTCGGTAGCCCAGCTACCATGGATCTCTGCTCCAAATGTTACAGAGACTTCCGTCTTAAAGAACAAGAACAAGCCTCCACCAAATCCACCATCGAAGCCGCTCTCTCGGCCTCATCATCTCCTTCTCCTTCCTCTTCTCCAATCGATCCTCCCCCCGTTCCTCCTGTCGTTGCCTTGTCCCCGCCGGATGCCACCACAGATCTGACCATCCCTCCCCTCGCGGCGGTCGGATCTGAGGCCGCAAATCAACCGAACCCGAACCCGAACCGTTGTTCATCGTGCCGTAAGAAGGTGGGTTTGACCGGGTTCAGATGCAGATGCGGAACCACGTTCTGTGGAGCTCATAGGTACCCGGAGAAACACGGCTGCACCTTCGACTTCAAGTCAATCGGAAGAGAGGAGATCGCTCGAGCGAACCCCGTCGTCAAAGCCGATAAACTGGAAAGGATTTGAGCGATTCCTTAGGCCCTTACGACTCTACCATGGGACGATTGAGAGCAAATTTCACGGTGGCCCATCATCCAATCATCTTTGCCGCCGTCGAATCTCTCTCTCAGCCGTCCGATCTCCGTTCAACGTCGCACTCGATGATGATGCTGCTCTCTCTCTCTCTCTATCTCGCTACAATATAAAAATAAGTGTGGAAGATGGGTTTTCTTGTAAAAAAAGAATTTCAATTTTTTTTCCCTTTTGGTTTCAGAATTGAAAGTATCATCTTTACTTCCATTGAATCCTGTTCGTCTTTCTTCTCTGCTAAAACCCGTTGAACTTCTAAACCTTCATACATATAATCATCACTGAAAACACAAAACTAATGCTAAATTAGAAACTATTAGAGCTGAGCTTGTTTGATCATTGGCATGTTTAATTTGCTTAATGTTTATCAACGTTTTTGAAATTGTTAATGTTTGTAATTGCTCACCAATGTTCATCCTTGGGCTTTTGAATCAAATGGGGCTGCTGCGTATGCAATGTATTTAGTCCTTTGAATTTTACTATATCTGCGTTGGTTGATCGATAGCCACACTTCTTTCCACGTCAATTTTGCCATAGATTTCTTTTAATTGGTCCACATCACTTGTGAATGTGTCGGCCAAAAAAAAAAAAAAAGGAAGATAATTGGGTTTGTGGGATGTCATCAATTTGCTAGGTGTCGCCTTAACATGCCACATCATATGCTTACATCATCATCCTAACGTATAGTTGTAATGTAACACTCATCTTGTTATAGTGATAGACACCCCTTGATGGAACTAAGAAACCCTCTTTGATAAAAACTTTATTTTTTTGGATTATTATCAGTGCATTAGATTCTTATTACCAGCGGATTACTAGTACTCTTTCTTCATATTTTACTAATATAACAAATATACAATCAACTTATATTTTATACTCCCTTTTTTAATCTGTTGACTTTTCTTTGTAATAATTTGTTTTTCTTTTCTCTCAATAGTTTTACTGGATCATTTTAAATGGAGAATCTCATGGGAATTCATGAGTAGTCATGAAAAAGCCCCTTTTACCTTCTTTTACCTTTGAGCAAAGTTGTTTTGTTTTTGTTTTTGTTTTTACCATGGTAAGTTATTACTTTTTGCTGTTCAATTATTCCTCCCTTCACTCTGCCCTTTCAAGATGAGCTTGAGTTAAAATTGACATAATATGCACATTATTAAATTCTAGGTAGATTTTTGCATGACAATTATTATCCATGATTGTTACATGGACTTTATGTTGTGCTTATGCACCTAGAATCGTGATCAATCAAAGGGGTAGATTTAATATAGACCTGGCTCGAACTCTCTAGCTAGCTTAGTGGTAAACTTGTCTTCCAATCCCCTTCCAGAGCCAAGTTCAAGCTCCATTTAAGGCCTCGAAGTCTTCGATTTCACCAAAGAAGACGAGCTTCTTGAGTTGATCTTAGTGAAGTGCCTTGACAAATTCAAAAACCCTAATCTCAAAACCAACGCCGAGTTTGAAGTATGAACTTCTGGAATGTGCTAGGTGTTCCTGAATTGGAAACTACTTCATTGTCACTTCTTTATTTGTTTGCAAATATTAGTAGAGATAGTTGTATACGAGTCCTTAATTTTGAATGAAAACAGAGTATGACTTCTCTGGCCACTTATGTAATGGCCCCTTCCTCCTCCACCCAAAATCCATCTTGTGATTGCAACTTGTGGATTTTATTGACCTTTCTTCGTTGCGAAGCCCTGAGATCGAACCACCTTGTATTCCTATCTCTTCCTCTTTAAGAAGCTGGGGTCTAAATCTCTTTCAACCTTAAATCATGTTGGCCCTTCAGTTGGGGAGAACCCTTATAATATTTTTCTTTTTTGAAAAATATATATCATGCTTGTTTTAAAATGTTTGATGGATTCAATAATTACCAAGAATATTTGTGTTTTCAATCAGGGTATCTAATTAAGAAGAAAAATGATTGGAAAAAATGGATAGTTTATGAAGCTTAAAGTTTAAGCGAAGTTTAAAGAACAATAAAAATAATGGTCAATTAATTCAAAAGAATTGTCTTAGTTGCAGTCTTGCAGAAAAGGAAAGCCCATGTTTGATCAAATCAGTGGCAACTTGTGGGCGGTCGAGTAACGTTTCAACTCTCTCATTGACTAATTTGGCTATCCAAACTCCCTTTCCCACCCAATTAATTTTTAAAACCGCACAATAAAAAGCTTAATCGCATGTCTTTTATTTTTTATTTTATTTTTATATTTTTTAGGTGCACTGTATATAAAAATAATATATAAAGAAGAAAAAACATCATTAGAGTTGAAATATAGAAAAAATACTCTAAACACAAGACATTTTGTATTTAGGCTTAGTAATTTTGATTTTTTTTTAAATAAAGAAAGAAAACTCCTCATTATTATTATATTTTAAAAATAATAAAAAAGCCCCAGGGCTTTGGCTGAAGGCTTAAAGCCCTGGGGCTTCAAAAAAGACTGTGCTTGAGGTGTACTTTATTTTGTGAAACTCGTCTTTTCAAAGCGAGGCGCCAGACCTGTGCCTTGAGCCTAGGTGCGCGCCCAAGAGGACTTTTTAAAACACTGTTCCCACCCAATAAATTGTGCACCAAATAAATTCTTCATTCTATTTAACCCATAAGGATTCCCTTTTTATATATATATATATTATAAACATTCAAGTTCGAGATTTCAAGGTTTAAATTTTATGAATGTGCCAACCTAAATCCACCTTGACCGTTGATAGCTACTTCGCTTGACGAGCTAAGTAGAAAGACTTTGTGGATTCATCCACAACTGATGGTGCTTTAGGTAGATATGATCCATAGTTCAGATTCGAAAAGGCTATCTTTCACCGGTTAGGTTCCCGGCTTGTGCCCCTAGCTAGTAGGTAGGTGAAAGCACTTTTGGCAATGGCTTTTCGAAAGCCTTTTCAGGGATTTGTTTTCCAGGTTGTTACACTGTAGCTTCCCCAACTGATTGCTTTGAAGAACGTCAATCAATGTCCGACTTCAAACCGACTTGCCTTTTGAGCCTTCCTTTAATGTGGCACTGAACCCTGGCAGAGACCTTCTCCTTTGGTGCATATATGTCTACTATTAAGAAATTAGACGTTTGAGTCTCCACACATTCACTTGTTGTGGATCTCAAATAAATAAATACATTCAATTCTATCAAAGGTTGCTATAACTCCAAGAGTACGTTTGGATTGACTTTTTAAATATTTAAATAAGTGTTTATAAGTACAAAAAAACGTTTATAAACACTTAGAAAGTCAATCGAAAAAAGTCGTAAGTATATAACTCAGTTAGTTAAGATACATATCTTCAAACTAATTAAAAGGTAAGAAGTTTGAATAAATCCTCTTTTACTTTTATTTGTTGCTAATCTATCTTAAGTTAACGATGTGGTGACCAATTTGAAAGTTGGACTATATTTTAAAATGGAATAAATAAACAAATTGAAAATGACAGAATTTTAGCTAATTCCTTCAAACTATATTTTCTCTTGAAGTTTCTTTAATGTGAACTTTCGAAAATAGCTTTTCGTGAACTCAACCAATTGTGAAAGTGGGAAAAGCTTTGGGACCGAAATTATTATGGATTTATCAGACTATGTAAGAAGTGTTTTGTCACGCAAAGGTTGAGAATTCTGTGAGCAACATTCTCATTTTTTATACATAGAAACAAATTAAACCAAACTTTTTCCTTTTTCAATCATAGAATCGTTAGATTTGTTACGTATATTTTAGTTAAGAGAAGAGGGCATTTAGAATTAGATTAAGCTTTTACCTGTTAAAAAATAGTCACACGTCATTATCATACCTAATTTTTTATATCATTTCTACTACATTTGATTTAATATTATTAAATTTATACTATACTCTTATACTTCCACTTATTTGCAGGCTTAAAATATGTACAAGGCTAAACAAGTGAAAATCAATATTAACCGGAAAGAAATAACATTGTAGAGTTTGATCAACAAAAAAAACCTCTTACTCTGAGATCATGTTAAATCACGGATTGACTTTAAAACTTAAGCTGATGGGTAAATATAAATTTAATATTATATTAACACTCTAGTCGCATACATCCTCATTTATTGTACTCAAAATAATAATGATAATAATATCACATACGTTTTTAGTCTTTACCCATCAGTTGCCAAATCAATTTCTATTATTTACTTTGACAGAAAAATTATCTTTTGGAATAAATTCACTCTCAAAAGATTTTCTTTTTAAAAAAAGAATTCAAAGTTAAATAGTAAAAATCAAACTTTTCAAATAATCTGCCAAAGTGAGCATTCAACGACATATAAAATACACTACCTCTCTACAAGTAATTCGCCAAAGTTATATTCTACCTCTTTGGATTCAAATTTTCCCCACACCATTTATTGTACCAATAAAAACGTACAAATAATTCAAGAATACATATAACTCAACTGGTGCAGTGATTATTATTATTAACCTAGGAATCATTTCCCAACTTGAAATGGAAAAAAAAAAAAAATTATGGGAATATTTTCCAAAATGACACGTGTAAGAAAAATAGGGCCCCGAGAGTCACGTGCGATTTAACAGATTTGTCCGTACACGTGAGATTGAAAATCTGAAAATTTCGCCATTTTCATATAAAAATCCGTTTGAGAGTTTAGACATTACATACAAAAATTCCATCATTCCAAATTCCAATTTCCTTTTCTTCTAAAAAAAAACTTCTCTGTTTCTGTTTATTCTAAAATGGCGGAATCGCAGAGAAAAACGCCGTCGTTTCTACCGGCCTTAACTATTGCTGTCGCCGTCGTCGCCTTCGCTTCTCTGTTCTCTGCTGTTGCTGCTTATCAACGGCCGTCACCTCGCCGGAATCTCTTCGTTCCTCGCCGTCAAGATCTCGATTCCGATTCTCCAGAACAGGTATTTTTTCTTGCTCTATTCATTCAATTTGGACCTCATTTTTCTATTTGGAATCCGAGAAAACGGATTATTTGCTTAACTTGAATTAATTCTTCAGAGAAATTAAACCGTCAAAATAGGGAAATTAGCGCGGCCGCTAAGAAAAAACTTACATTTTAATTAGAGTTTAATTTTATGGTTAGTTTTAATTCATTAGAGTTCCGAGATTAAAAAAGGAAATTCATTAGAGTTCCGAGGGGATAAGTTTATGTGCAGATTCATATTTTTAGTATCCTTACTGTGTTTTTTAAAAAATAATGTTCTTTTTTTGGTATGAATAAATTATTCAAACGGTTTTATTTCGATATTAAATTAAAAGTATTCCTTATCATTTTTAAGCAGATTTTTATACTTAATTTAAATTTGTGACCAACCCTGTTTCTAATTTTAATTAAGATTTTTTGGAAAAAACACCAGTTCAGATGTGAGTAAAAAGACTATATATATAAATATATATTATCTAAAAAAGAGAGCATAAAAATGGTGGAGTATTAATGAATGAATAAATGCTTTACCTTAGAGTGAGTTGGAGAAATAATGGGAAAATTTATTTTCCATATTACTTCCACTTTATTGGATAATTTTTCTAGTAGTGTCGTATTTTTTGGGTTCACACTATTTTCTATCAATACTAGTGGATTTCACGTTAATGTTGGTAGGTCTCACTCTATTATTAAAAGTATGTTGAGGTGACACACAATAAATGATTTTCCATATTCTTGTAGTATAGGAAATTTTTTCATTTTATTATGTGTCACATTAATGCACTTTTAAAAGTTGGGTAGAACTTATTGACATCAATATATGATTCACAAGTATTAATGAAGATAAATTTATAGTGTGAATACTGAAAATATTTACTACGGGAGTACTATAAATTGGGTGGATGGAGACAGTGTTGAAGAATTCCATTATTTCACACCTTTTTTTTCTTTCTTACCCAAATCTTAGAATTAGATTACCAAGTTACCAACCCAAACAGCTTCTAGTCTCCAAACTAAAGTTTTAGATATGGAATATATTAGTATATTCTTAAATTTGAGCATATATGAATTAGTTAAGATAATTTGTATTTTTTAATTAAAAAAAAACTAGAAGTTTAGTGTGTTATTGAATTAAAGATATGTATGAAAGTGATCTTAAAAATAGTTAAATTATTTTTGTCAGGTATAAAATCCTTTCAAAATCAATCTTGAAACATCCTATTTCAACTAACAACCTTTACACAGTCGGGAGAAATGTCGTTAAGATATCTATATATTCTTTTAATGTTTGAAAAACTATGTTTAAGTGTGTAAAATTGAACATGAAATTAATTGATTTTAAAGAATTAAAAACATATTGTAGAATTATTTTTAATGTGACAATGTTTTGACATTTAAATTAATTAGATTTCTTTATGTGTCTAAATGTGTTGATAAAATAATTGTTTTGTATGAAATTATTTATTTGAGAATTTCAAGACAATAGGGCCCAATTATTTGTGAGCTACATAACACATTAAAGAAGGGTAGAGGGGAGGCAGATTGCAATTTAAATGTGAAAACGTTGTCACATGAGACTATTTTTACCTAGTTGCCTTTGTCGTTTGCTGTATATAAAATTTTTGATCAATTAATTTATTAGGAATGCTTGTTCTCATTATTATTTTATTTTATTTATGTATTTTTTCGACAATATATGGAATAAGAGAATCGAAACTCTAATCTCATAATACAATTAGCTACCTTTTAAAATCGCTCTCAAATAGTTGCCTTCAATTCTAATGTTTCAATTTTATTAAACAATAACCAATGAAATTATCACTCTAAAAACTAATATAATTCATCATTTTTTTTAATGTTAATGGTTGTTTTATGTTGTTTTTTTAAAAAAGAAATTTAAGTTAAGGGAGTTTATTAATATCTTAACACACTTAAAATTTAAAATATTCATAATCCTACTAAACATATTTAAAAACCCAATCATACATATAATCTAAACATGTAACACATAATCAAGCAGGCAAATTTTTTATTTCCTGAGTGGAACACTTGAAACATGTTTGAGAGTAATTTTGAAATGGTTAATGTCATTTTTGTAATGTTTGTAAATCATTTTTAAAATGTGAAAACATTAAAACATTGAAATAGTTTTGAATATGACAAAAGTGATAATATTTTAACATTTCAAAATCACTTCCAAATATGTCCAAATAGTAGGAATTGAACCTCTAACCTCAAGATTAATAGCTCAAATTTTATATCAGTTGAATTATGTTCATTTTAGCTGTTCTCATTACTTTTTTTGAGAGCAAAGTGTTCATTTTTTTTAATTTTCTTTTCCAAATTATCAAACCAATAAATTTTAAAACTAAACATTTTAATTAGTCAAGCTCATGCATGTACTTTCATTTAAAAACATCCCAAATACACACTAAATATATGCTTTAAACATTACCAAAACAAACCTTTAATTCAAAGAAGAAACCATCCCCATAGATGGAAATCAGGCAAACTAAAAGAATGTACCCCTACCAAATTACCATATTTAACTAGGAATAAAAATATTACCATATTTAACTTTTAAAAGAAAAAAGTCAACTAATTGAGATCTAGATAACAAAAATGAGAATACAATGGTCTTTAACTTGATTTAACATTAGTCACTTGAGAATACAATATATTGAAAAATCATTCAAGAATTTTAATTTTAAATGTGCAATAGATCAGTTCCAAGAGTAAAAGTTGTAGACGTATATCCATCTAGAATCCATGCATAAATCAAATTAACCAAATAATGTTAAGATAAACATGAAATTCCATCTCAAAATCATCTAGTAAGGAGAAGATCAGTAACTCGTGTATGTTATAAAAATGATAAGGTTCTTCATCTTTTCAACGTGAGATCTTCAAAATACTTCTTCAAGATAGTGTCTCTTAAGGTTCATCATTCTTGAGTCATATCTTTTTTTTTCCTACCGAATACCCATTTGGACGTCATGCTTCTCCTTTTTCAAAATGTCGTCTTAGATGTTTGAGAATCAAACATTACTATGTGATTGCATAGAAGTTCATAGAAAATCTTGGCAAATAATACTAAAATCAGAACCTTACATATCAAAGTAATCTTAAAAACCATTTCAGGTACATATATCTCTTGTTGGTGTTGATAAAATGAGAATAACATGGATTACAGAGGACTCTGCACCAGCTGTGGTGGAATATAGCAAATCCCCTGGAGTTTACTCCAATGTTGTAACTGGAACTACTTCCTCATACAAATATGCATTATATGAATCTGGTAACATTCATGATGTAACCATTGGTCCTCTCGAGCCCGACACCACTTATTACTATCGGTGCAGCTCGAACTCGGCTCGGAATTTCACTTTCAAAACCCCTCCTGCTCAGCTCCGCATCAAATTTGTTGTCATTGGTATGTAAAGAAAGAAACCTCTGCTACACAAGAAAAATTAATTAATATACAAGTTTTTTGTTGGCTCAGCTGTTTCTTTTATGCTGATTAGGTTCCTTAAGTTTGCAAATTATATTATTTGATATGTCTAGCTATGATCAATGTTTTGGTAGGTGATCTTGGGCAGACAGAATGGACTAAAACAACTCTCGAAAATGTAGCGAAATCAGACTATGATGTGCTGCTACTTCCTGGCGATTTGTCGTATGCTGATTTCGTTCAGTCTCTATGGGACTCGTTCGGCAGGCTTGTTGAGCCACTGGCCAGCCAAAGGCCTTGGATGGTGACTCACGGCAACCATGAAGTAGAACGCATCCCATTGGTTCATTCCCAACCTTTCACAGCATACAATGCAAGATGGCACATGCCTTTCGAACAAAGCTCGTCGAATTCCAACCTTTTCTATTCATTCGACACGGCTGGCGTGCACATCATCATGTTAGGATCTTATACTGATTTTGACAAGAGTTCAGCTCAGTACGAATGGCTCGTAGCTGACTTGAAGAAGATCGATCGCACAACAACTCCGTGGATTGTTGTGCTTCTTCATGCTCCATGGTATAACTCCAACACTGCTCACCAGGGAGAAAAAGAGTCTGTTGACATGAAGGCAGCCATGGAAGATCTGCTCTATCAAGCTCGTGTAGACGTGGTGTTTGCTGGGCATGTCCACGCTTACGAGCGCTTCGTAAGTTTCTCTAACAATCGTACCATTATTATTTTACTATTAAGTGAACTTGATATATCTTTCCTCACCTGCATCCTTTTGATCACTTTACTATTGCAGACTCGTGTTTTTAATGGGGAAGCAAACAATTGTGGACCAATATATATCACAATCGGTGACGGGGGCAACCGTGAAGGCCTTGCGAGCAAGTAATACTTCAAACTTATTTTTATGACATTACAGAAGTTCAAACATACGACGTTTTATTTGGATATTACATGTTAAACTACTACTAGACTCATAAGTATAATCTTATGAAGGTACATCGATCCAAAGCCAACGATTTCATTATTCAGGCAAGCAAGTTTCGGACATGGCCGGTTTGAGGTGGTGAATGCAACAAATGCACTCTGGACCTGGCACAGGAACCACGACGACGTAGCTGTCGTTGGCGATTCATTCTGGTTTACAAGCCTCTCATCTGACCCAGCTTGTAGAATTTGAAATCTTCTACAAATAATTCTCTTATTAAGCAGCCAGTTTAATATTGAAAGGAAACAGAAAAAATAATTTTCAGTTTAGCTTTACACATTCAAGGGAAATGTAAGAAATTATCTCTGTTGAGTGAGTTTGTTTATATTCTCATAGAGATGACCACATTTCATCTACACATACACATCATTCGAAATATTTGGGCACAGTTTATATTGATTTAAACTTCCTTTTGTAATATGATTTTTAGCATATACTAATTTGTAATATCTTGAAATCAAAACACATGAATGTTCTCTACCATACAATAATGTTTCTAAAATACAGGTATCTTTTTTAAAGGTATTGAAGCTACTAATAACAAATAGCTTAGGCAACTTTGCTACTAGAGAATATTCTTTGAATCATCAAATTCTATTGTAAATTGAAAGAACTCATATAAAGTTAGGAGAGATTTTTCATTAATTCTCAAAGACATGACTTTTTTCCTAGAGGTCGGAGGTTCAATCTCTACCCATTTGTTGTACTAAAAAAAATAAAGTAACAAGAAGTGTTCAAATAAATAGCATTCTCTTATGCTCGCCTAACTTCTATCTATTTCAGCAAACAATAATGGTGGCCCAACTCTTGGAGTATAATGTTAATCCATTCGACTAATGTTTTTTTTTCTTTTCTTTAAAGTTCAAGTGCAAGATTTGAATGTCTGACATCGAAATTGATAACATATATTTTATGCAGGTGAGTTATTCTCACATTAACTAATATTTTGTATTCAATAAAAAGATAAAATAAATATTCATTCACGATATTTTGATATCATGAAGTTTTAAGTTGACTTATTCAATTTTTTTTATTGTGAAAATCTTGATAAAGTAGAAAAACTTTGAACAAAAATAATTACTTCATATACATATTAATAATTTTGGTAAATGAAATGTGCCTAGTGTAACTTCTAATTTTATTTTGAGTTTCTTGGCGTACAAATATTTTGTTTTTTAGTCCTTAAAATTTACCTAAATGTGTTTTAAGCTTTGCCATTAATTTTTTACCGATCATATAACATAACAAAATATTAAAAAAATAAAAAATAAAATCATTTTTCAAACCAACCAACCTGACCTAGCTGCCACAGATTACTTGTGAATTAAAAAATTTGTCCAACGGTAGACGTCAACTATAATTAGGCAAATGAACAAAAAATCATGTGTATGCTAGATTTCTATAGAATTACAAGACTAAAATTATTTTCTTCAAAGGAACTATAATAAAATATTTGAAATTTAAAAACCATGGCCGCGGTCGATGCCAAGTAGAGTAGTTTGGACCTTGGCCCAAACTCCCATCTTCCCATGCTTAATTGAACCATAGGGCGTGATTTTCTGGCTCGAGTTTCACCATTTTCTTGATTAGATAGAATGAGAACTCCATAAAGTTGATTATGCCCTTTAGTCCAATTCTTGTATATAAGTTCTCAAGTGAAGGAGAAAAAACATAATAAAATAAAATCAATTTTTTTTTAAAAAAAAATTACCACTTGGTACAATTTTATTGAGTGCTGGCTGAGGACTGCACCCAAATTTTTTTTCGAAGGGACATAAACATAATGTGCAAAAATATAAACAAATCCCGAGATGTCGGAGAACTAAATTTGATGAATTAAAAAAACTCATCATTTTTTTTTATAGTTTGAATCATTTTAACCTACAACAAACACAATAAAAAAAAAACAATAACAACGACCAATAATAGATCCATGACATCAATTATGAGAGCACTTTGCTTTATTCTTTTAGGGTTGAATCAAATCTAGATAGGATCAGATGAAAGAGATATAATTAAAGGGTCCCATATTTAAAAGAAATAGAGTTGCTATACGGGAAAATTGAAGAAAAATTGTAGTTTTTAAAATTATTTATAAAAATATTGTAGTTTTGATAGTATTTGTAAAAATATGGTAGTTTTATGATGTGATGGTTAAAAAATGGATAAATTATATATATATATATATATATATATATATATTTTAAATGGTCGACCGAGCTATTTTTTTTTTAACCCTCAACACTCCACAAAACTTGCTACAATATTCTTTTTCTTTCTTTTTTTTTTTTTTTAACAATCAACACTTGAACAAACCACATTTTTTTTCTTAACAAGTTGGTGCTCGACTATTTTTTAATTTTTTTATAACTAGCTATAATTCTATTGTTTTTTTAATAAAAAAATAACTTTATAAAAATTTATCCATCTATTTCTCAATGATGAGAAAAATTTATCATTGTCTTAACTTTGTCGACTATAATTTTAAGAGATATTACAGACTTATAGTAAATGATTTAAAATTACTAAAATATAAATTAAAATGTCAATATCAATATAACAATTTAACATTTTTCATTTATTAAGAATGATAAAAAAAAAAAAATTAATGTGTCCCACAAGGTGGACGTCGTCGATTTCGAGTTGGTTGTCGTCGTCGACTTTGAACTCTAGGTTGCTCTTGTTCCTCTAGTGGCTCTAGTACCTCTGCAGGCGCATCATAGTATAAATACTCGTTATGCTCTCCACGTCCACGCCCATGTCCTTGCATGTATGAAGACGATGGACCAGCTAACGATGGACCGGCTTCTGAATCATAATATCCTGAACCAAATGTTGGCATCATCATCATCGGACTAGCATAATCAATGTGGCTATGCGTCAGCGTCTTAGGGGGAAATTCTTCCACATTGTGATCAACCTCATCGAAGACATCTTCTTCTACTCGAGCATGCCCCCTACGTCTAGCAACTGGTGGAGGTGCAATGGGTATATCATACATATAATGTATCTCCTCCATGTACCTCTCGTTATTATTACAGACAGCAAGGACCTGGTTTAGATCATTTGCAACATCATGAAGGCTACTGTTGCTAGATCTCTGTGAATTAAAAAAAAAGATAATATTTAAAATAAATTCAAATTTAAAATGATTAAACAATATTTAATTATATATCAGATGACCCACAGCTGCTCCTAGGCGAGTAATATAACGCCTTGTTATATTATTATACCAATCAATGTAATCTTGGGTTACATCCCTATCATATTGCCCAATTGAAACCCTGGTGCAATAAATCTTCTACGATAGTGCCATCGCACTACCAAATGTGCAACTTTATCGGACCAATCTGCGGTTCGTAGGTTGATGTCATGTAGTAGGGGTTCAGTATTACAATCTGGTGGGAGTTGGAAACCAAATTGTCTGATTACTCTGTTAGGGAAATGCCACTCACCAATGTGAAAACATATGAGAGGACTTATCGTCCGCCACATGTCTTGACCGTTGGTACAAAAATTGGGCAATGTGTGCATAACAGCTTTGTAGGGCTCCCAAATAATCTGAAACATAACATATTAAATTAAAAGTATTAAATACATAAAAAAAATATGTATACAAATTCAATTGGATTCAGTATTCCTGTACCTGATCAGGTTAAAGCAGATCCAACATGTATCTATACTGACTCACAACATATGTAGCTGATCTAGTTACACAAAATTGGTCTCTCCACCTATATTATGAAATCAATATTTTAGATTTTAAATTCACTATATTAGTCATATAAAAAATAATTTGTAAATTAAATTAAATTAACATACTGAGAACCGTATGCTTGTCCAGCTAATTGATGCTCGTTGACATGTCGGAGTTGGGGAGCCATTGTTGGAAATCGCTCCCAAGCCCATAATTGTAGAAGTATCAGAGGCCCAACGATTTCACGAACTTCAGGTTTTGTTGCTTTGCACAGCTGTCTATACAGCCATGCCAAACACGCTCCACCCCAAGAATACCGTCCCGCTTCATGAAGATTTGCTAACAATGGTAGGAACATTAAGTGCACGTAGTGACTTGATTTGTCAGAAAACAGACTTCCACCCATCATCTGTAATATGTATGCTCGTGTATATCTCATGACAGATTCTTCGTCTGCATCATCATCAAGCCCTGGAAATTATGTTCCTAACCATGTTAAACTTAATTTGGATCCTCTAATTTTATCAGCAGGTGGGGTTACACCGAGTAACAACTGGCAAATATTCAACCAATCATCATGCATTTCTCCGGTAACAGGCTCGCCGTCAACAGGTAACCCAAACAATATTTCTATATCTTGTAGAGTGATAGTACACTCTCCAAAAGGAACATGAAACGTATGTGTCTCTGGCCTCCATCTCTCAACTAGTGCAGTGATGAGATGCCAATCTAACTGAATAAATCCCAACCTGGAAACTCCATAGAATCCTGATGTACGAAGTAGTGGTAGTATTCTACGGTGTAGTGGGATGGTGCGATGAACAACCGTCTCTCGACGTCTACAGTATATCTCACCTGTAGTACGATCTTGCCATACAACCGATGATCGATGAATTGATTGATCATATAAAACATAAGGATCAAGCGGTCCTGGGTTTAAAGCCATGATCTAAAAGAAAAAAAAAATATTTATTTCTCTTAGATGGATTACACAATAAAAATATTAATTACATAATAAAAAAATATTAATTACACAAAAAATATTAATTACATAATAAAAAATATTAATTACACAATAAAAAATATTAATTGTCGGGTGCCTGTCTTTGTAATGAAGGATACTTCCTCCGATTATGACCTAACTGATTGCAAAATCCACACCGTAGTTGAGTACTCAATTCTGACCAGTCCATTTCATTGTGGTATCGCGAGCTCTTTGGTCTACCAGGTTTCCTCAACAACGATGGGTCGGCATGTAAGACAGGCATATTTGGATGTGTTATCCAATAATCTTCGTGCGGTACAGGTTGAAATTGAGGAGAGTAGCATGCAGCGTATGTTGATAGTTTATAGTAGTCATCAATGAAATCTTCATAGTTCATGTTAAATCGTGAGCAAACCGCCATAAAATGCGAGCATGGGATGCCAAATGCTTGCCATTTGTTACATGAACAGTACCGCTCAGACCCATTTAGCCTCAGTGTTTGAATAGTTCCTCCTTTAGCATTGAGACTATGACGTCCGGTTTTTACATGAAACACACCTTCGTATCGATCGTATGACTGTACTTCATGTTTATTGGATCTTGCAGCCCACTTCAAAATTTTTCATGGGCGTACCTAAATGTGTACTCACTTAGTATTACAAATATATTCAACATGACTTGTTAATTACTAAAAAAGGAAAAAAAATATTACATGGTGTATTTATCTCGACGCTCTAAAGCAGCTCTTATTTCTTCTCTTCTTTTTTCAAAATAATTTACACATTTAAAAAATGTTATCTGAGCGAGAGCGTTTATCGGCAACATTCGAGCTCCTTTGAGGACTCCGTTGATGCACTCTGATAGATTTGTCGTCATCCACCCGTATCTGACACCTCTATCATGTGCTTGAATCCATTGCTCAATACCAATGTTGTCAAAAAAACTCAAATAACTCTGATTTATTCTTCTGATGTCCTCAATCGCTTTATTTAACTTGCGAATTTGAAATTGACATCCAGCCCGATAAACATAGTTCTTTAAGTGATTAAATTTATACTTTTTATTGAAATTGCTGACAATATGCCGTAAGCAGTATCGATGATGATGTTTTGGTCCCGCCCAACCATTTTCTGGATTGTTCACGGCTGAGATAATGCCAGCATGTCGATCCGAAATCAAACACACCTCTTCGTGTGTAATTATTTCTCTTAGATGTTTCAGAAACCATCCCCATGAATCTGCAGACTCCTCATCAACAACGGCAAATGCAAGAGGAAGAAGATGCCCATTAGAATCAACTGATGTAGCAATCAGTAATTTTCCTCGATATTTACCATACAAGTGGGTACCGTCTATTTGAATAATTGGCCGACATCTATTAAAAGCTTCTATACAAGGACCAAATGCCCAAAATACAGAAGTAAGGATAACATGTCCCTCAGTAGGCGTTTCTTTTACCCTCCACTCCACGCGCGATCCGGGATTGGTTTGTTTAACCATATACAACCATCTAGGTAACAATTTGTATGATTCGTCCCAATCGCCAAACACTTTAGCCAACGCCTTTTTTTTACCTTGCCAAACCCTATGGTAAGGAACATGATATCCAAATTTTGTTTTTATGTCGGACTGTAGTTGTGCCACGCTAATAGACGGTTTTTCTCTAACGACATCACAAAACTCTAAGGCAATCATTGAAGAATCTAATTGCACATGACTTTGACTTAGTTCTGAATAAAAACATGTGTGTTGATCAACATACTTAGTGATCTCAAATAAGCCATGTGATTTCCTTTTTGTTGCACGGAGTCTCCATTTGCAACCTTCTTCCCACTTCTTACATTGAATTGCCCAGATAGCCGATGTCGATTCCACTACCTCATATGGTGCGTGATGCCTGATAGAAAAACACTTGACCGCATGTTGTAGCATTTCTTTATCTTGACAAATCATCCCCTTATACAATTCGGTATTGTCAACAACCACAGGGGCTACAATTGGGTCGTGTTCTCTAATGCTATCTATTACATCCATATCTAAATTACTGAATGTATCTGAAGGTAATTCATATTCACGACCATCAAAGTCCAAACCCTCAAATTCATCGTCAGTCTCTGTTCTAAAATCCTTGTATTGATTATTAGCCACCATACCTTCATCATAACAGGCTGGTGCAACTGATTCAGGATCAGGGTCCATCGGGTCTTCAAATTGACTAAAGGGTTGTGCATTCAAGTTTATATCAAACCCTACCCTACTCACATTAATATATAAATCCACTAAGTTTGGGAGTGGTAGTGCGATTGAAAACATCATATTCATTACTTGTTCATCAGGAATAGGGAATGACATAAACCTTACTGATCCTGATGGTGTTGGATTAGGATGTCTATATATTATTTCTAACTGATTTGCTCTCATATCTACACCAAGTGACATCCCTACCATTTCAATGAACTGTTCAAAAATTATTCCACTGTTCACATTTATGCTAAAACCTCCACTAGCTGGTTGATCATATTCAACACCATCAACACCATCAATCATATGACCATTTGAAAATAACACAAATCCCAAACATTTGTCTGCCATTTTCTAAAAAAAAAAACAATACATTACTTTTTAAATTAAAAAACTAATACTAAAAAATCAAATATTATTAAGAAAACAAACAAAAATACTAACCTTTTTTGTATTAACAAACTATAAGCATAAAATAAAAAAAAAAAAAAAACTCTAATATTCAAATAACAAAATTATTATACTATAAATAAAAATATTCATAGTAAATGCAAAAAATATAATACTAAACCTTTTTTCTTCAAGAATAGCATAAAACTCTAATATTAACAAAAAAAACCTAAGTTTTTCAAAAAATGTAAAAAAAATTTACTCAAATTAGTAATTTTGTATTACAAAACAAAAAAAGTCTCTAAACTTTTTAAATTAAAAAACTAATACTAAAAAATCAAATATTATTAAGAAAACAAACAAAAATACTAACCTTTTTGTATTAACAAACTATAAGCTATAAGCATAAAATAAAAAATAAAAAAAAACTCAAATAACAAAAATAATATACTATAAAACAAAAAAAGTCTAATTTAATAGTAAATGCGATAAATCTAATATTATTTACCATGAAAACGAAAATAAGATAAAACATTAACATGGTAGATCTAACATAATATAAACAAGAATATTAAACTGTAAAAAAAAAAAAAAAGCTCATAACATCAATCTATAAATATTCTTAAATTTAACGACGATTAAAAACTAATTAAGAACGTTAAATGGGTTGTATAACATGATATAAATATATAAAAAAATGTTAAAAAAACTAGTAATAAATAAAAAAAATACTCACAAATCAACGACGGTTCTACTATTTTTCTTCTTCAAAGTGGTAACAGTTTCTCCTTCTTCGTTATTTGTTATCAAAACAACAACAAAAACTACAAAATATTGAAAAAATAAAATAGTATGAGAATATAGAAAAAATTTATAATTAATTATAAAAAATAAAAATTTAATAATAAATATACAAACCCTACAATATTAATTAAGTCGAAGAAGAAAAATGAGAGATTGATATTAGAAAAGGAAATGCCGAGAGTGAAAGCAAGAGGAAGTGAAGCCGGTGAAAGTGAAAGTGAAATGCCGAGGGAGGTGAAAATATAGGAGAGGGGTCGAGAGTTGAAGTCTCGGCCCCCAATAGCTAGTCGAGACTTGAAGTCTCGACTTTTTGACCGACTGGAGCTGGGAGATGCCTGAAGCTGGAGCTGGGAGATGCCTGACGCTTCTTTGACTGGATTGTCGAGACTTGAAGTCTCGATATTTTCACTTGGTCGAGACTTGAAGTCTCGACTTTCTCTTTATGTCGAGATTCCAACTCTCGACCTACTCCTACTGCCACAACGTCCCTTCACCTGAAAAAAAAACTACAATATTTTTATAAATACTTTTAAAACTACAATATTCTTCTAATTATTTATAATTAATTATAAAAAATAAAAATTTAATAATAAATATACAAACCTTACAATATTCAAATAAAACATCGGTTGCTATACTAGCAAATTTTTACCGTTAAACATAGAGAGATTAGAAAGTACCTCAAACCTACATATCTAGTGATTATTAGAAGGCCGTTACGACATATAAATTATTGAACCTACACTACATCTAACAATTATTACGAAATAACAACATTATGACAACGTTAAATAATTTTACGAGATATGGAAAGATGGGCAAAAGAGAGGAAAAGAATAATGAAGGGGAAGGTAAAAAAGGATTGAAAGAAAGAGTCAAAGAAGTTGTTGATGAGAATGTTGAAAAAGAGTATCAAACTGACAAAACAGTGTGAAGAGATAAGAGATATTGAAAGGATAGAAGTGAGATGGATAGGATAGCAATGGCACATGTATTATTTTGCCTCTGCCTTTTTTGCTTTTAGATATATGGAAACTCTAACCATCATTATTATTATTATTATTATTATTATTATTATTATTATTAGTGTTATTTTTGCCTATAAAAAAATGTTAAACTATTTAAAAAAAAAATAGCTAAAAAAAAAAGAATATTGATAAACATTAATAGACTTCTATTAGTATTTATCAATGATGGACTTCTATTATATATAAATATTTTTTCTTATTTTTCTATTTTTAAAAATTTCCATTATTATTACTCAAAACACACACAAACACATAGTGCTTAATAATGTGGCACGTCAAAAAGTTTTATTGTTTAGTTGCAGATTCATGATCAGGAATATCAACGCACAATACAATTTCGCATCACACGTCCCACCATTAACGCAACCCTAAGTTTTGTTCTCATCTATTAACTTATATATTCTTTTTTACTGCCTTCATTTCTTACCTTAAATTGTCTTTGCTTTTACCCTTATTTCTACCCTCCTTTAACATCCCTTTCCTTTTCCATTATTATGTGTGCAACTCATCTTTCACACAAACATATTTATATATTAAAATAATATTTGTTGCGAATGAATTTAAACCTTACCTAATTAAGGATCAATAAATCTAAATGTCTAGAGACAATACTGGAGTACAAACAACTCTAAGATCTATACTAAAACCCTAAAGCACATAATACAATACCTAAGACTCGAGAAAGAAAAGAGTTGTGGCTAAACCTTAAAAGCGCTAGCCTTAAATCTCACATTCATCATGGTCAGGCTAGCCAAGGCTAAGGAGTGAGCCACAACCAATACTCTCTCGAGCGTGCGTCTTGTGTACACCCCTAGTCTATGGAAACCCTAGTGAATATGATCCAACCTCTTTTGGATTTAATCTATGAGACAACTATTGGAAATCCATGATCAAGCTTGGTATAAATACACTGTTACGATTCCAATAAATTAAGGTAACTTCTTTCTCATTTGAAAAATTTGGCCTAAAGTTTGCTACACTCTTTTTTCCATCTCTAACTTAAGAATTGGAGCTCGTGTGGCACACATTACATTGTGTACAATTTTTTACTGTTTTGCAAGTGATCTCATTCCCAAATACAAATTCAACTGTTAAGTACATGCAAGTCAAGTGTGAATTCTCTTTGTCCAATTTGTGTATCAACAACATATGAGATGAGTAAAAATTAGGGTTAACAGTCTATTGTAACACTTAGACGGTGTTTAAGGCATTGAGTTGAGTTATATGAAGTCTGAAATTAATATGTTAGAGTTAAGAAGTCTATAAAAAAAAAGAGGAATATGAAGTTCCTATTTAAATGTACAAACTTCAATAGCATTTGCTATTGAAGTTTAGTTATCTGACACCAAGTTGGCCAAACACCCCATCACATAATTGAGAATCTAGATTTCTATACCTAATAGTTTTGGCATGCCTTCTCATTCCTGCACTTAAGTCATATCACATGCCTAATTTTGAAGTTTTTATACATGTGCCACCAAAAGAAGAAAATTACACATTATTGGTATAGGTATATAGGTATAGGTACTAACTTTTAGTTTTAAATCCTATTATTATTATTATTATTATTATTATTATATACTTGGATAGTCTCAAAATTCCTCTCATTTCAAAGTAGGTCCATTCATTTATGTACTTTCTGGTTGTCATATCGTACGAATTCAGATTTATTTCCTAAAGGAAGTTTGCATATATATGCTGTGTTTTTACATTTTAGACCTATATATTATACTTATAAGAAAAGTTGTGGATTTAATTGCATGATATTAATATGTTGAATTATTATGATCCAATATTATAATATAGTTGCTTTGCTTCAAAAAAGAAAAAAAAAAGACATTATAATATATAGTTTGCTGGGAATTAATGCCACAAAAATAAAGACATATATTAAGTTGTGTTATTTCATTTATATTTTGGGAATGAAAATCAGATTAATCTATCTTCACCCATCAGCTTAAGTTTTTTGGATCAATCGACGATTTAACATAGATGATAGAAGTCATGTGTTCAAATCTCTGCATTGTTGCTTCGACCTCCCCATTTAATATTGATTTTCACTTGTAAACATCAATTTTAACATCTCACATTTAACTAAATAACGGTATCTTCAATTTTAAAATAAGGGCCGTAGAGAATTCGAATCACAAATCTTATGGTCACCAACACATACTATATTTCAGTTGAGTTATGTTCGTTTTGAGAAACTATTCTCATTTATTATATATGAAAGTGAAAAGATATTGTAGCATCTCACTAAAGTTGTGAGAGAAAAATATAGCATCTTGAAATGTCTATTTCATTCATAGCCGTAAACATATAGCATCTTGCATATGCTGTGATTATTGTCTTTCCATTTCCCTTTGTAAATTAATAAATCGATTTTATTTGGGAGGGATTTCTAAAATGAGAAGAAATTCACGAAATATTCTGCTATAACGTCAAGGAGAACCTATCTTAATTAATCATAAGATTAGATAGCAACACTTTTTCATCAGTTTCACATCACCTGATGGTCTGATTTCAAAATATAGAAACTAATTATTATCGATTGATGCCGAAAAATGGAACGACCGTAAATTTGTATTATTGAAAATCAAATAAACAGTTCAAGTGTCCTACTACCAGATAAAGAAAATTAAAACATCGGTATGTAGTATCAAGCCACACACACTCCGACGTTTAAGTCAGTCTTAAGTTTATAGGTAAAACTTGACAGTAGAAAATAATATAGAATTTTAGACATATCTTTTGATCAATAGCTTTGCTCGTTTCTATAAGCTTGTAATCCGTAATTAATGTTAAGGTTCATAACTGTCCCTCTTAAATTTATGAAACTGTTGAGCCATTACTCCTTAGGCAATTACATTACCACCACTCAAGGTTGTAATCGATGCTTAAGTGCATTACCCACTTAACTTTACAACAGTTCCTTTATGGATCGTCGGTTGAGGATCTGTACAATTTCAAACTTAATCACTTTGAGATCCTTCATGTGGGTCCCCAGAGGTTCTCTATGAGTCTTGCAGAGGTCACTCACTAGTCTTCCAAAGTCCTCGATGTGACTCTAAGTATATCTTCCATGGGTTATGTAGAGGTCCTCTATAGTCTTCCAAGCTACCACTAAGCTCTCTTATGGATCCTCTGAACTACCACTAGGCTCTCCATTAATCCTGTGATAAATTAATTTTCAATTTTTAGTTGAATTACTTTCCCATATTTCTTATAATATTTAGTTTCAAAATGATTTCAAAATTTATTGCATGATGATTTCCATTATTCAGATTTCATAAAATTGAGTTTTTTTAATATAAAAATTGTTTTTACATTCACAAATCTCCTTTTTAATGCTTCTTAAACACCGAAGAAAATAATCCTTCTTGATTTTGAAAACTTTTTAAGCTTTGAATCATGTTCACCAAGTGCCTTTCACCTTAGCATTGAGATAATATTTTTGTTAATTGGCTTTAAAAACAAAATAAAATTAGTAGTTGTTTTTCTTCTTCATTATTTAAAGTAATTCGATACCTTATTGCAACCTTGGCCAATAATAATGGTTTGCAAACTCTCATGTGATGAATAACTTCTAAGCATAATTTTTTTCCATATATGTATTATTTATGGTTTTCTTCTTCTAAAAACTCATGCATGCAAGGAAAAATGGATCATTAAAAGAAAATAAAAGAATTAAATATATACCCAAATAAACCATTAAGGTTAGACTTTAAATTGAAATGAACATGTCGAATTTATACAATCTCATTTTCTTTTCTATTGACATCGTAATATTTCACCTGTTATAATTTGAGAATCAAATTAATATTTGAGACTTGAAAAACTAGAAGAATACACACATTGATACATAAGAGCTCCCGTCGTCTTTGAGATATGGTAGCTAGGATTTCTACTACACTTTAGAATATAATTAAGTGCATTCAATAATTTTTTTTGAATCACTAAAGCTACACTATATCATAGATTCAATAGAAATTCTTAGTGATCAATTTGTTAGGAAAGTATTAATCGAATAAGTGTTGAAAATATATAGATCACCACACATACATACTTTTCAATATGATAATTCAAACAATATTGGATAAAGATTTGAACCTACAAACTTACTTATGTTTTAATAAGTTTCAAGTATGTTTGAATTATTATTGTATAAAAAAATGGTATGGTTGGATTGAAAATATGAAATAATATAGTTTAATATCTATTCGTAAATAAGCAATTTAAAATAAAAATTAATTAGGTTTAGAATTTGCGATATCCAGGTCTCATGCTATTTTAATTGAAATATTTTGGTGCAGCTGCTGATCCCACTACTTTCGTATTTTGTAAAAAAAAAAAAAAAAAAAAAAAAAAAAAAAAAAAAAAAAAAAAAAAAACTGTTACATCAAAGAGTACAAAGAGATTCTCTTGCATGATTCAAAGCAAACCACAGCTTTCTTCTTAAGTCTTATCCTTTTTGCCTGATAAAGTCATGGCTGCTTCAACCATTTTTAACTATTTTTTTAAAAACCTAAACAGCTTTTCTTCTCTCTCTCCCTTTCATGTATGCATGAAGCAAAATATATGTTAAAAGTGTGTTCTTCTTGTGGAAATTAAAACATTTTTATTCTTTGGGAAAAAACACATTTCCAAATTTTGTACATTATTAGCTTTTATTATCTTTTTCAACAAATCATGCCTTGATATTCCCAATTTCATTGCAAAATAACATCTAAAATATAAGTAAAATTACGAAAGTTGCCCTTGTACTTAAGTACGACGTTTAAGAGTAATTTTAAAAGGGTTAAATCACTTTTATCTTTGTTCAAAATTACTCTCACACATATATCTTTAAAAATAAATTTAATATTTTATACTACGACTTTTAAATGTGATTTTTTATTTACAATCAAAATTAATATTTTGAACCAGATCAAAGTAATTTTAAAATGTAAATAAGATTAGTCGATAGCTTTTTTGTCATGATGATATTTGTATAATTATATGGAACTAACTTCTTTATAAATAATTTATTTATAATAATTATTGGACTTCAAGTCAGCCATGATGTTTTACTTCACACTAATTAATTTTATAATGTTCGTTAATAATGAAAAATTCCAAACTTCACATTAAAAAAATTGGAAAATATTATATTATAAAAGTTGTAGAGCTTAACTAACTGTATGCATAATAAAAAACTGAAATCTATAAAGATGTCTAGGATTAATAATAGTTAGGGATTATGTAAATTAATGATAAATATATATAAATTAACTTGTATTAATTATATCTATGGAAAAAATAATAATAATCTATTCGTGGAAAAATAGCAATATTCATCTCTTTCGAACCTTTGATAAAATTGGAATGATACAAAAAAAAAAAAAAAAAAAATTAGCACACAATCCTAATGAAATAAAAAGTAATTTAAATTATAATTGTTATTAAATCAATAATCCATACATATACATGAAATACAAGCTCAAACACTTGAAAATTAAAGGTACATCATTTCTTGTAACATTAACACAACAACCACAAAAACACAACTGGAAAGATTTTTTTTAATTTTTTTTATGTAATAATAATCTTGATCGGTTGAATGTTTTATAAGAGACCCAAAAGAAGAAAGGAGAATAATAAAAAAAAAAAAAAAAAAAAAAAAAAAAAAAAAAAAAACCCATTTCTAAAATCAACTAATTAATTAGAAAGATGAAAGTCTTGAAATATGAATTTTCTTTAATTTAAAATGGAGAAGAAATTGAGGGAATAAAAAGCTAACTAATTAAGAGAAAATGTGGCATTAATTAATTAATTAATGATTATTCTATCGCCTTCTTGCAGCAGTTTCTCTTTGTGCATTGAAATAAACAGCAGCCACAGGAAGACCCAAATCATTCTCACCCGAAAATCTTCGAGTGTTGAAACGATCCCTTGATGATGGAGGGTTCACTGAACGACGCCGTTTTTGTTTGAACAGAACAAACACAAACCTGTGAATTCCTATTGTTGGCTTTGGAATTTCATAGCTCATTTCTTCTTTTCCTGTCTCATCACCCAAAAATTGAAATTATAAAACAATTTATCATTATTATTATATTCTCTTTTTTTTTTTAATAAACAAATTTTTCTGTTTAATAAAAAGTATCTAACCAAAAGTAGCATCAGTAGTTCCTGGAATGTCAGTCACCAACCTGAAAAAGAGATCCAAATAAAGGCCAAAAATTAGGTAAACATCTCGAATTTGTTGATAAATATTCCCTTTTCAACAAATTCTTTTATTTTTCCTAAATCAATTTAACTCTTGAGAAATAAATTATTGTTTTAGTAATGGGTTTTCAATTTTGCATCTTTTAAATGAATTTTTTTTTAAGCATTTAAAAAATCACATTAAATAGCCTCTAAATTTAACCTTAGGAAAGAAATTGCTATTTTGATAATGGGTTTTCAATTTAGCATCTTTTAAATGAAAATGTATATATATTTTTAAGTATTTAGAAAATCATACCAAATAGGTTCTAAATTTAACACTAGAGAAAGAAATTTCTATTTTGGTAATAGAATTTCAATTTTACATATTTTTAAGCCTTTAAAAAATCATTCCCAACAAGCTCTAAATTTTGAAGCCTAGGAAAGAAATTGCTATTTTGGAAATGGGTTTTCTTCAAAGTTCACATTTTTTAAACTCTAGAGCTCAAGATTTTGAAATCAATGAAATGAAAAGTTGTAATTTTAGCATTGTTATTGTTGAAATTACCAGTGAAGATGTTCCCTCAAGTATGGATCACTAGGGCCAGGAACATCAGGGTCAACCATAACCTAACCCAAAAAAAAAAAAAAAAAAAAATCAAAAATCAAATTTAGAAATAAAAAAAGGGTTAAAAGAGAAATATATAATTTAGATTACCAGAGTGAACAAGGATCTCATATCTTCTCCTTGAATATGAACCCTAGGTTTGAAAGTAAGTGAAGAAGGGAAGAATTCATGGCCATTAAGGACTTGCTTATTGCTGAAACTTACTGACATTTTAATGGTTGGAATGAAGGGATCTACAACATCTCCAATTACTCTTCCAAGAACAAGAGGCTGCTCTCCTATTTTTCTTGCCATTTCAGAGAAAACCACACAAAAAAAGAGTCTCTTTCTTTTTCTTTTTTCTTTTTTTCCTTTTTCTTTAATTTTTGTTTGAAGTTAGAAAAGACACTTTCTTTATGTCTAAAGATAGTTTCCAAGAAGACCCCTTTATTTATAACTTCTTAACTAAACTAGAAAAAAGTTACTTTTTCATACAACTCTGCCACTGCCCAATTATATAATATAATACACATATATATAAATATTACACTTTTAGGCCCATGTTTGACATGTGATAGCCTAACATAAATAATTTGAGACTTTATACCAAAATTTATGTTTAATTTTAAAAGAATTTAAAATAGAATTTGAGTTAAGTTAGAAGATTCAATTAATTTTTGTGTTTAATTAGAGATTCTTTTACTTTAAAATGTCTAATCGATTCTTAAACTTTTAATATGTTGTGTTGAATGTGTTATTAATATAAACAATTTTTTTTTTAACAAGATATTAAAAGGAAGAGAGATCACTGACATAAACAAAATTTTAAAGCATTAATAATATAGATCTATTAGTTATAAAATTGAATTTTATGTCAAATAAACTGGATGTCCTAGTATATATGACTTTTTGGTGGGTTGGTTTGTTTCTTTTTAAGAATGTCAAATAAGTAAATAACCTATAGCTAGACACATCATTTTTAAATTCAATGATCTATTAGATACAAAAGTGAAAGTTGGAAATCAGTTACATATTTTTTAAAATTTAGAGACCAAGCAGACACAAAATTGAAAAAGTTAATGACATATATTAGATTTTTTTAAAAAAAAATTAGAAAAGAAATAGATACAAATTTGAAAATTGAAAGTAAGGTGGTAATTTAACCTAAAATTTATATTTATTATATCTTAATTTTGGGTCTTGATCACCATGTATTTTTGTATACATTTACATTTATATTATTTTGAATTTTGACATGAAATATTTGTTAATTTCATTAGGTTGGGGACTAGAGCTTGAAGCAATTTGAGACTTCCATAGAAAATGATCCATTCTGGCTTAAAAAACAATTTTTTTGTTTAAAAAGTTTATTTATATTTTTAATTTGGTCTTTGTAAAAAACAAAATTTCACAGATAGAAAAAATATCAAATTACTTACAGAAAATAAAAAAAATACATTGATAAATTTCTATCAGCATTTACCAGTGATAGACTTCTATCAGTGTCTATCACAACTATTTAAAAAATTTGTTATTTCGTGTAAAAAGTTTCTCCTCGTAAAAAAGTGGTTGCTATTTAAAATTAAATAAAAACAAAAGATATAGAGAAAATCACCTCTCGCTGACACAAAGAAATTTACAAAACTAGTTCTGTATAGGGAGAATCACCTCTCAATTAGAAAATTAAGGAAAATCGAAATGATTGGTAGAAAATATATTCAAGTTGATGTTGAAAAATAAGGAAAATCACAATTAGAATTAATGGATCTTTATACTTGTATTTGTTATTTTTTGTTCTACCCAATATATTAAACAAAAACGCTCTTTCATACATATAGTCAATCGCAGCAAATAAAACAAAGGATGTAAATGGATGTGAAAGCAATGTATGTTGAACATTAAAAAGTGTAGATGTGATATTATATAAAAGATTAAGATAATTGTTGCCATTTAATTATTTGATCTTTTAAAAGATATATTCATCGGTAAAATAGTTTATACCTAATCAACTTTTATACATAAAAAACAATAAGAATAGTGGTATAAAATAATGTCACATATATGTATATGTCGTCTTTCAATTTCTACATATTAGTCAATTTCAACCTTATTTAAAAAAAAAAAAAAAAACTTTTACCTACTTTACGACATTAAACATTACATTCACTCCCAAAATACACCATAATTAATTCATAAAAAAGAAGTGAAAATAAAAAATCAAAATCTTCCTCTTTAAATTACAAAACAACACCACAACAATCAAATTTTTAAAATTTTTAAGAATGATTATTAAAAGAAAAAAAATAATTCTCAAGAGTCAAACATTCTCTTCATCCTCCTAATCTCCTTAGAACTCAACCCAAAAGCCTTCTCCAAAAGCTCTTCTTTAATCCCAGACCCAAAAATCGCCGCCGCCATTTTCTGAGTCCCCGGATTCTGACTATTAAAACACCCAAAAACCGTCGCTCTTCTCTTCCCCACATTCATCTGAAAATGAACCAGTCCTCTCGGAATCACCATCACTTCCCCTTCTTTAATTACCTTCGCGTAAACCCGGTTCGCCGAGTCAACAAAACCGGCATAAACCCTCCCCTGAACCACGTACACCATTTCCGCCGCGCGTGGATGCACGTGGGGCGGATTTATCGCCCCTTCTTTCAAGTCGGCGCGTACGAACGACATTCCGAGCGTGTTCAATGCCGGGAAATTACTTGGGTTTGCTGCTACGGTTGCGAACCCACTTTCCGAGAAGGGTCCGGCGGATTTTCCGCCGGAGAAGATGAAGTCGTCGGCGGTGACGGCAGTTGAGTTCTTGCATACTTTATTTGGGGATTTGAAGTTTGGGATGCAGAAATCTTGAAGTGGGTCGGGATCGGAGGCCATGGCGATTGTGAGAATTAAAATGGGTATGAGGATTTTGAGAGACATTTCGATTTGAATTTTGTGAGTGATCAAATTCTTTGTGTGTTTGATGATTCCAACAATCTTGGGGTTTATATAGAATAATGTGGTAATTTTTTTATTTTTTCTTTGTATAGGAACGGGGCATAAAGAATCATTAATAAAAAAATATAGTAAAATTACTATAAAAAAAATATCAAACTATTTTAAAATATAGAAAAATGTCAATGTCTATTAACAATAAACCGCGATAAAATTATATCGTTTAAGCGATAGACAGTTTGACTTGTCTTTCTATATTTGAAAACATCCCAAAAATTTATTCATAGTATATAGACCAATATTAATGTTGTCCTACCTACTAATATTATTATGTTTTTGGAATAACATTGATACTCGTAGATGAATTTATTTTAGTCTATATATTTTCAATTGTTCAAATTTAATATTTATAGTTTCAAAGGATTTTAAATTTAGTTTCTACTACATAGTTTGTCATTGATTTTTTTGAAAAAAAACATTTAGCATGTATTAGCATTTTCTTTATAAATTTTTAAAATATATTCACATAGTGTCTTTCTTACACGAAAATTAATATTATTGTTTAACCGATTTGGATAAAAATTAACTTCATCAAATAATTAACTTTAAGATTTATTAAAATACAATGACTAAATTTAAACATTTAAATGTATAAAAACTAAAATAAAATAGAACCCATTTCAAATTCCTATGATCTTAAGAAAAATGAAAAGTTTGAAAGGTCAACTTGAACATATCTCAACAGATGTCAAAATTTTAATCGGCATATTTCACATCGGTAAATCCAACAAAATTTAGATTATAATGTAGAAATTAATCTATTGCATATTAAAGTTAGAAAGGGCTAAACTTAAAGTTTAATGTACATCCATATGATTACCCTTGCATTATTATGATGTTTTTATCACCCACCTAAGAACACATTTTTAAAAAAACTCACTCACCCATCTTCAATTCCCTTATTTTCTTAAACTTGGAAAAAGGATATCAAAAGTTGATGCATAAGATGATATTATTATGTTGAATTATTTGATTATATTTCATATAGAAAAGTTAAATGAATTCATGATACTTGTGAAATGGCCAATACGCTATGATTGTATCTCATGGAATAAGGGTGGCGGTGCATGCTTGATTGCTCTCAAATTGAGCTGCCAACCACTATATATTTTTACTTGAGGCTTAAGGAAGAAGGGATGGTCCAACAATGATTAAATTTGTGGCCATTTGTAAATGTGGGGGTTATTATTACTCGAATTCTTTTGAAATTCCCTTTATAATTACTTATCATAATTCATATATATACGCAATTATCAAAATTATTTGCACATGTGACGACTTAGATGCATTCTATACACACATTCATTATGTACATATGATAAAAGCAAGATTAAAAATAATATTTGATTTGGTATAGTTCAATCCTTGACGGTATATTTATAATATAATATTCTTAAAAAAATATAAACCAACAAGACTCATATAATAATAACACTAAAACATTAGTAAAAATGAGTATAGCTCAACTCACATGAAAAAATTTAAGCTCAAAATATGCTCCTTTTCTATTTGCATCTTAGTGACATCTATCAAGATTTACATAATCATAATTCTCTATATATAAAGGTTTAAAAAGATACTTCGAAATCTTAATTTATTTTAAATAACTTTTATTTTTATTTAAGATGAACTAGAAGCAACTATAACCTTTTCTTCTTCACTCCACCTTTTTTTCCTCCCATTGAAATTGTCTACAAACGCTTAAATAGAATAGATAAAAGATTTCATTTCATAGTAGACCTCTTCTTACAAGAAAGAGGTTTTTTTTCTCTATGTGTTCAACATTGAGTGTAAAATTCAAACTTGAGTTATACATTTATGTCAAACAAGCTATGCTCACTTTGGCATAAAGAGACTAAAAACTAACAGCTTACTTTGGCATAAAGAGACTAAAAACTGACGCCATAGCACACCTAAAAGATTAGGTACTTTAGTCTAGCTACTTAACTTTAAAGTCATAATTTTGGCCTAAAAGTAGTAGCCTTTTCACTCACCTACAAATAAAAAATAAACCAAAACATGGATTGAGGTCATAAAACTTGCTACAAGCTTTCGGTTTCCAAAGCTTGTTGTCAATATCCTCACTGTTTAGTTGGGGAGAATTAGAGTAGAACAATTGTCAACTAAATTTAAGCTAAATTCATCAAGGTTAATGATTTCCGATCACAATAATTAAAAGCTCTCAAGTGTAAAGATAAGAGTCCAATTCAAACTCAAGTGAAAGAATTAAGCCTTTACCGAACAATGTTGCTAAGGAGAGAGAGAAGTAACAACAGTTACTCATTCACAAACACAGTATTGACATTGAGCTTAGCTCATCAATTTTGGTAGAAAGATCCGTTTGAATTGACTTTTTTATTACATAAAAACATTTTTTTTCACTTAGAAATCGAAATACTTTTGTAAGCACTTATAAATACAAAGTCAATCCAAACTAACCTTAAATCCTCATCTCATAATGTTATTGAAAAATATTAACCCCAAAAGCAGCCGAAAATGAAAGAGACCACCACCTCAAAATTCTCACTCTCTTCTCTTTGGCAGATTGATGCACCTTCGAAGCACACCACAATATAGTTGGCAATTGGCATGCACCAAAACTTGCAAATTAATTATTGAATATAAAGTACTAAAGTAACGAAAAGCTAACCTGATTTAAGAACCAAATAACAGCTAGCAAACTCAATACAAGACAATATGATAGATCTTGCCAACAATTTCATTTGTAAATGGATAACAAGAAAGAAGATTTGAGAGCTATCTACCTCTCCTAATTCTCATAGAGAAAACTCAAAACAGATATGCCAAAATGCCCAGCCCTTTCTAACAAACAATTACTTTGGACCCACACTAACCATTCAAATTCTCACCCTACTGTTTTCTTCCTCTCACACGCTTATGTGAATACACTTGTGTAATCGGGGTCTATCACAATACAATACGACTGGCTCAAATGAGCTAAACTTCAAGAAACAAAATGAGATAATATTGGGGATTTGGGATGCATTTTTTAACATTCCCAAACTGCAAAAACAACTAAAAGCTGTGGCTAGTAATCAATTTTGTAAACAAACAAACTTGGCTGCCTTTGTGGCCCTTATATACAGTCAAAAAATACATATGTAAATTCAAACAAAAGGGCCATGGGAACCATCTTACTGGCCAATAATACAAGCTGGCTACTTACTAGATGTGTTCTTTCGTAAATAAGAGGTTTTGATTCTTTGCTTCCAAGTTATACATATAATGCAAGAGCTAAGAGTAGCTGTGAAACTCAAGACACCCGTAAAATCATAAACTATGCCAAATCTATAATCTGAAGAAACAAATGTTATGATGGCATTATCACTGAAGGAAAAAAAGAAAAACAAAAGACTAAAACAAAAAACAAAACCGTGCAAAGCTTCCATGTCAATGCTTCTAAGATATCAGAGGATAGATTTATCAAAGTGTAAACCTTGCAGCTTGGAAGATTGGAGTCCCTTGACAGTGCTCCTGCCTCAGTTTTGGAAGAAAATACCCTCACAGATGATGCTCATGCTCAAATACAACAGCCGAAGAAGGGTTATAAACAGGTAATTAAAACATGTTTCCTGATTTGGAATTTGTATAAATGAAAAGAACGTGATTTATAAGTGCTATTTGCTTAAAGTATATATGGAAAAGAAAAAAGAGTTCAGAGGACTTGGAAAAATATACAAAATCAGAGAAGATAGATACAGAATCCTAGCAAGTCTCTAGAAATGAACCTGTGGAAAAAGAAAAGAAAAGTTCGTCATTTGTCAACAAGGACTGCAATTGACAATTGCTCAAAGTAATGAATGCTTGTAAAGAAAGACAAATGATTTCAGAATTACGACTGTGGAACAAGTAGGATCTCAGAATCCTTATGGGGTGGATATTTTCATACAACTCTCGAATAGACTTGAAGACCTCCATGAACTTTCTATTCGTACTCAAACTGAACCTCCACGTGCATATACTTTCTCATCAACTGGACAACAGAAAAGGTGAAATTTGCTAATGTTTGGCATTCTTCATGGGTTTTGACCTCAGAAACAACCCCGCATATGATCAACTTTTTCAAATTGGGGCATCTTCCTAGAAGTTTTCCCATCCATTCAGAGAAAAATTCACTAACTACACTCCATCCAAGTTCAAGCACTACCACATTCAACAAATGAGATGACCCCTGCAAGCTATGCTGAAGGATTCCATCTTTCAAATCATAACATAGTGATAGATGGCTTAACCTAGGAAAACACATACAAATAGTCTCTAAATCCACTACCTCATCATCGTCATCAAATACAACACCCCAAAGCCGAAGCTTCCTCAACTTCGATGATTTTGAGATCATGTGGTAGAATTTTGGCCACATAATTGTAAAGTTGCAGACATCTACAACCTCAAGATTTTCCATGTTCTCACCAATATCAAGATGGATAACACTTACATCATCAATCCTTAGAACTCTCAAGGCTCCCTTGCTAACTACTTCAAACAGCTCAAGAGTACAATCTTTTAAATGCATTACTTCAAGGGTATCAGCCTCCAATATAAACTTGTCCAAACTGATTGCTTCAACATATATATCTTTCAATGAGGAACTGCTAACCTCCATATCAGACATTGCAATATCAGGACTGATCAGAGCCAATTTCTCAAGTTTAGGACAAGTGGTCAGAAGAAGGCTCAAATCCAATGTAGAGACACTGACATGACTTAGTGAAAGTGATTTTAAGCAAGGAAACTTCTGATAACTGGGTTCTACGCCTGTTATAGAATTATGAGACAATGCCAGCACTTCAAGCTTCTGTCGACCACATTTCTCAATAATATTGAAGATCGGGGTTGTCTTCACATTATAGTGCAGTTGGCGCAAAGTATCCCTAGTATACATGAGCCAAGCCATCACGGGTGCAGCAGAGAATTCTTCAACTTCATCCATTGAAATTGCCAAATGTTGCAGAGCTGTAGTCTGAAATATTGTTTGAGTTATAAGAATTTCCAATCTGCTGGTTGAGAGTTCTTGATAGACAGGCCAATCATGAGAATCAAAAGAGAGGGTGCGGAGGTGATTGCACCAAGCCTCTCTCCATTTCTTGCAAGTTACCGAAGCGATCACTGCATCTCGAGCTCCTCTGAGCTGGGAAAGTATGTTACCGATCACTTCAACAGGAAGATGCTCCATCCCCAAAATAGGAAGCACAAGATGAAACAGTTACTTCCAGAAATATACACAGAACATCAACTTCCAGAACCCAAAACCATGAATATACACCCAATAACAGGATTTAAAGCCGCCCAGTGTCCATCATCTGTACTATCTGCAGCAGTTAATACGAAGCAGATAACGAATAAAAACGAGTTTCCATATCGCCGAAATCAATCAAAATGACAAAAGTAATTCAATACAAATTCCCAAAAAAAAAAACCCGGATCTGAAACAGGAATTTAAAAAAAAAAAAAAAAAGAGTATCTACTAAAACAAATTCTCACATCTAAAGTACTGATGAAAATTGGAATCTGGGTTTTACTAAAACGGCAATGCTCACTCAAAATCCCCAGAATTTCCAATTTGTATACGAAATCGATCGTCAACAAACAGAACAAACTAATTAACGCGGCCATCAACCATTTGAACCAATCTAATTCTCTATACAAGTAATCGAAACGTTAATCCATCAATTTGACAACGTAATCATAATAGATGACTTGGCTTACTCGATAGTGAGACGAAAATGATCCCGATCGAACTTGAACACCGGCGGCCATAGCAATTCGCTGCCCAAATGAAGACCTAGATTGTAAACAGGGGAAGCAATTGGGGAATTAGATGGAAGTTAGAACTTACGGAAATGGAACAAAGATAAGATCGGAATCGGAACTTTGCATTCCACTGCTTGAGGAAAAAGAAGAGACAGAAATAAAATAAAAATTGAAAAATAAATATTACAATAATGAAAATAATGATAATCGGGGCTGGAAAGGGTTTGCGTTGCGTGTGTTAGGTGTTTTCAACATTGACCAGTGCTATGCTCTACAGCCTACCCCTAGCTCTCTTTCTAAACCCTATTATCTTTTTTGGTTAAATTACCAAACTTAGTTTAGCTTAATTTTAATTAGCATCCACTTCTTCAAAGTTAGCTCTCTCATTTTTTTTTTTTAATTATCATACTAATAAAAGTTATAAAATAAGTTGCTACTTATTTGGTTTAAGAAGTTTTAGAGGAGATATTTTTAATCCTTGAAATTTTAAAAATGAATTAGTTAACTGTTAATTTAAACATTTGAATTGTATCAATTTAAACATAAAATTTTGTAAGTGTATCAATTAACACCCTCCTTCCTACATAGTTTAAAAAATATGGTACAAAACATTTAACTATTTCAATTAAACTTTTAAAATATTATAAGTGAATCCATTCAGATAATTTATTAAGATTACATTTAAAAAACGGTCATGTTTTCAAATCTTACATATGCATAAACTTCTTCAAATATAATAAAATATGAATGTTTAGAAATTATGCATAGAAAACTTTCGAAAGAAATCTTAATTGAGAAGTTTAATTGATAAAATTATAAGTCACATAAGATATTTATCAAACGAAGGTATAAATTTACACACTTACAAAGTTTAAATTTATATTATTATTAGTTTAGACATTCTTAAAATTTGGAGGGCAAAATTAATATTTTTTCTTAATTTTTTTGTATAGAGATTTAGGGTGGGTTTGAAATGTATTTTCAAGTGTTTAATTTAAAAAATAAGTCATTTTAAAAAAAATTGGAGTGTTTGACAACTATTTAAAATAAAATTTGGAGTATATTTTAAACAATTTTTATCAAAAGAGTTTAAATAAAAATGAGTTTTTTTAAAAAATATTATTTTTTAAATCAATCCAAATGGGTCATTAAAGTCTAATCCAAATGGGTCATTAAAGTCTAAGTTAAGTTGTAAAGAAAGGAATGTATATCGATTATTGCGGAACATATTATTGTAATAAAAAAAATGTGAAATTTAATACAATTAGCGGTTAGGACTGAGTTCTTCTCTATATAATGATGCATGGGGACTTTAAATTTTCCCTCCATTTTTTAATATCTCGGTTGCTGCATCAAGAATGGCGCTAAATCGTAAACTGTTTCTCTTGATCCTTGTTTTTATCTTTTTTCTGCCACTCCCATTCTCGGCCAGGATTTTCAAAGCTTCTGACCGGAAAAGACAAGATTCTTCATCAAAGCGTCGAGGATATGCACATGGAGAGCTGATTCCTCTGTTCGCCAACAAAGTATTTGGGGCTCATGAACGATGGTAATCACTAATTACTAATTACTCCGATCATCTTTTCATTTTCTTGCAATAATCAAGCTATATCGGAAAGATTTCATCTCCGTATCTGTTTTCTTCCCTCTAATCGGCCTATTCTTGAGATTATAACCCTATTTGGTTGCTGAGACTGAGAAATCAGTTCTTGAAAATAAACCTAATGCATTTGATTCGTAATCCGAAGTGACAGTTTAAATTCTCAGGGCTTCTTTAATTGGAAAGAGCATAAAAAATAACTTACAATTTCTAGTATGAACAAGAACTACATTCGCATTGATTTCTTCATGAAGCGATTTCTTTTCTTGATACGAAAAAAATTGGTAAAGATTGGGAGAAAGAGTGTAAGAAGTTATTGGTCTTTAACTTTGTTCTACTAATGATCGTTGTTGTTAATTATTCCCCCCTTTTCTGATTTGCAGCGACGCATACTCGTATTTTTCGCTTCCATTTTGTCCTCCTGGAGGTGAATATCGTAATGTTCTCTTCATTAGATGCTCGAACTCTTTGATTGATATTATAGATTATGTACATCGTTTATGTTTGATTTCTGACTACAGAAGGAGTATCCAAAAGAAGATCCCTGAATGAAATTCTGGCAGGCGATTGCTTAACAAACACCCAATATGAGTTGAAATTTGGCGTTTCGGAGTCGGAGGGGTTTCTTTGCGAGAAGTATATGACGGAAGATGATCTCAACAGGTTTAAGTCTGCCATTGCAAACAAATTTGAGTACCAAATGTACTTCGACAAAATCTGGTTTGGGAGTAAGGTGGGGGAAGTCATTGAAAAAACAGGATTAGGGCAGAAATTTTATCTTTTCAATCACATTGAATTCAATGTTGATTTCATGGAGAATCAAGTGATTGGTATTAGTGTTGTAAATAGTCTTGATTCTTCTGTGGATATAACCAATTTTACTGAAACCCTTGTCGAATTTTCCTACTCTGTCTTTTGGAATGAAATCAAACCCATACACAATTCGAGTTACTTTATACCTGTGAACAAAGAAGCCTCGTGGGTTTTGGAAGAGAATCGACGCTTGTTTTTATCTTCACTTTGGCTTTGGAGTATCATGGCCTTTTGGTGGGTCATTTTGCCTCTTGTAGTTGCTTCGCCGTATCTGGTTCCGTATTTCTTGAGGAACAGGTAACAGGCCTTCTCTTTGTTCTCGTAATTAAGGTAAATTATATTCAAGATTGTCGTTAATCTTTACTATCTTTTGATTATTTACAGACAACCTCATGGAAATGTTCTTCGTTTAAATGATAAAGTGTGCTTCTGTCCGATGTTCACATCCTTACTCGGTGCTACACTGGGCGTTGGAACTCAGCATCTAATCATGTAACAGTTAAAATTGTATTTTACTGGCACAGTCTAATCATCTAATCATCATCTAATCATTAAACCAATTTGTGTTTGCAGAATTGTATTGTTTTTTGCTACTGCATACGATGGTATCTACCCTTGCGACCATGTAAAAATCTCTGTTGATCTTATTTTGGCATATTGTATAACATCAGTGCTATCTGCATTTATGGCCAGAGCATTCCATGAGGAATTTTCCCCAATTGGATCGGTATATATTCTCAAAAGCTTGTGATTTCACCATTTTATATCTGTCCATTCATGCTTCTCTACATGATATACTCTTTCGTGCAGAAAGAATGTGTCTTTCAGACTGGTGCACTCTACCTTTTTCCAGTGTTCATAGCTGTTCTCCTAGGAAAGATATTTGGGATAACTACTCCAATGGTTGACAATGCGATCTATAATCTTTTAGTAGCAGGATTTGGCAGTGCCATTTTGATTTACCTGTGTTGTATTGCAATAAGAGACTTGTATAGACCAGAGCATAAAACTGCAACTTGTCCCACCAGAAGACTACTCCTATATAATAGATCACCTTCCACTTTATGGTATATGAAGACACCTGCTCAGATGATTCTTTGGGGCCTTGGAATTTTCTTGCCAATCTCCCCTCTAATGGATGAAATATATGCAAGCTTGTGGGGTTTGAAAGTGTGTGGGTCATTCCTCACCTTATTTGCTGCCTTCTTAATGGTCATCTTGCCTACCATTGTTAGTGGAGTTGCGCTTACCAGTATCCAGCTACTCAAACATGATTACAACTGGTGGTGGAGGTAATTTACTCTTCAAACTCTTTTTTCGTTGATGGAAGATCAAACCTTCAACTTCTAGAGGAGAAGGTTATTACAATTACCGTTAAGCTAAACCCACTTTGACTATTCTTATGATTGATTATTATTGCAGATCCATATTACGTGGTGGTTCACCGGCATTGTACATGTTTGGTTATGGCGTATACTTCCTTTCAAAAATAAAGACTGAGAGTGACAGGGAGTTTGTCCTTCCTTTGGTGTACAATTGTTGCATTTGCTATTCATTCTTTCTGGTTCTTGGAACTGTTGGTTTTGGAGCTTCGCTGCTTGCCTTTAAATACTACATGATCGGATACACCAAGAAACGGTCATAAATGTCAGCCTTCTCTTGTTCCTTTCTTCCTTTTTGAAAACTTACATTGCATTGCTATTGTATATAATTAGTTGATCATTTTCCTTTTGTATTCAATGAATAAGATAGCAAATAAAAGTTCACTTGCAATTTTTTTTCAGAATACTCTTACACTTCTTTAAACTATTTTGATGATGACACTTAATTAGTTCTAATATGAATTATATTTGAGTTATAATTCAAAATTCATTATTAATAAATATATACCAAACTCTTAATTTATTTACACGAGTTTTATAAAAATTAACCTTATGTTATTGGAGAAATTTTTTTATTAGCACATACAATAAAATTATTTGGTGCATGATAAGTTATACAATGAACATTTTGGCATACATAATGGTTTACAAATTTTTAACCATGCATTTTACATATTTTTTTTTAAATTAAAACATGTTGTATAATCATAAATTTTTTATATTCAATGCTTTATTAAAAAGAAGGAAAGAATCACAATATATAACCATATATTATATATTCAATGCATCTCTATTTCCAAAAAAAAAAAAAAAAAATCAATGTTCAAATCATATTAGGGTTTTTATTTTTTATTTTTGAAGAAAAAAGAATTTTAATTTATTTTTCCATTAATTAAAAGTTCAGAACAAAATAGAGTTAGGGCAAAAATTTTCAAATCATATCTGCTCATGCTTATTGTGTTTTTCCTTTGCAAAAAACAATGACAGATATAGATTCATTTACATAATTTTATTAATACAAGATATATATAATATATAATATTACAATGCTATATATCTCAAATTCTTAAGGTTGTGTGTAAAAGATCATAACTTTAAAAAATGTCTATTAAGAACTTTCAATTTTTTTTCTTATATATTTTTTGAGTTTTTTTTTTTTGTTTTTTTTAATAGATTCTTATGTTTTTATAAAAAAAAAATTAAAATAATGATAAAATTTTGTATTTTATGTTTAATATAACCTTAAACTTTTTTTTTTACTAATAAGTTTATTGAACTTTAAAAATGCATAATAGGTCAACTTTAAAATATCTAAAAATGTAGATTATAATTTAAAAAAAATATAGAATAGGTCTCAATTTTTTTTTTTTTTTTTAAATGTAGAATGAGACACTTACGGAAAAACAAATTGAAAGTTTAAAAATAAATAATCAATTTTAAAATTCAGAAAATTATTAATTTTTTTTTCTTTTTAAAGTTTATAGACGTTAAATTTTTTGGATTGTTCTCTCCGACGATTAGTAATTAGTGAAGAAAGAATAGAAAAAGATTGGACTGTTAGCAGGGGTTTAGCTGAACCGAATTGTTTGTTTGCCCTTAGGCAACTCGCAAGAATCAAGATTACTACTACTCTTGTATCTCTTCGGCCGAAAGCACTCGACCCAATTTGGATTTGCAATCTCCGACGATTTTTGGTACTATTCAGAAGCACTTTCAGGTGCCCTTTTCGAAAATGTAGATGCCTTTTTCCTTTTCGATATCTTGCTTTGAAGTTCTATCTTTTTCTCTGCTCGAGTTTTGTTTTCCCTAGTAGCTCATTTTATTGGGTTTAATTTTCTTCTGCTGTTGAATTCGATCGATAATGTGTAATGGGTTTCCAGTTTTCTTCCGTTTTTCGGCTGTGGGGTTGCTTACACACACTTTTGAGTATTGCATTTCAGAGTTCAATTTATAGTTTCTGCGAAATCTTGATTTCTAGAAATTGCTTTTTGTTTGTTATCGATTTAACATTTCCCTTAGATTGCCTTTCTTTGACTAGTCTTCTGAATTTGTGTGTGTGTGTGTGTGTTTTTTTTTTTTTTTGATAGAGACACATTTAATCAAACAGTTTCTTTTCATTTTCAGCTGCATTGTCTAAGGGTGGGAGATTCACTGTTATATAATGGCAATGGCAAGTTATGCGTCGATGAATTTCACTATGACTCGAAACCCTGTTGGAATGTTGTCTGCCCTTGGAGGCAGAGTTTCTATGGAGCATCACTCGGGGAAAAGCTATATGAAAATGCCCGAGGATAGGAATGGGTTTGTGGGTATCAATCAAAAATCTAATTTGGCTAAGTCTTCTTCCAATTCTCACAGTGTCAGCCCATATCAGAACAGGGATCCATTTCTGGATTTACACCCTGAAATTTCAATGCTAAGAGGCGAGGGAAACAGTTCAGTTAATAGCCCAAGAAAGGAAAATTTGAGTGGCATTACTTCCGAGAACTTGGAAGATGCATCCAGTAGTAATTACAATGAGGCAAGGATTAAAGTTATTGGTGTAGGGGGTGGTGGATCAAATGCAGTTAATCGCATGATTGAAAGTTCGATGCAGGGTGTGGAGTTTTGGATTGTTAATACAGATGTTCAAGCGATGAAAATGTCCCCCGTCTATCCTGAGAACCGTCTACAAATCGGTCGAGAACTTACGAGAGGTCTTGGTGCTGGTGGGAATCCTGAGATTGGCATGAGTGCTGCAAATGAAAGTAAAGAAGCTATAGAAGAGGCGCTTTATGGATCTGACATGGTTTTTGTCACTGTAAGTCAAGCTTTTATTTGGCCCTGGAAAGTACTTCTTTTACTGCTTCACTATTTATTTTCTCCAGCCATGATTTAGCAGACACAAGCTTCATTTCCATGACATTACGATTTTGTTTAATATATAGTTAAAAGATAAGAAGACAAGTTAAGGCAATACTATAAAGAGTATGGTACGTAAGTGACTCAGTAATCGGCTACCTTACCTGAAAGGTGCTTAGCCAATAATTTAACATCTCTTTGGCGATGTCATACTTGACATAGAAACAGTTGTAGCGTTGGAATTTCAAGGAACGAGAACTATGAATTTCTCTTTATAGCTTCCTTCTGCATGCTATTCTTTTAGTTATTTTTTTTTTATTTTTTCTGATTCCTCGTCTTCAGTTGACATTCTGCAGCGTTGTAGTGTATTTTGACTTCAGGATTATACTTTCTAAGAAGTTGATCTCAATGCTAACATCCCATATTAGATCCACTTCTTAACTATTTTTACTTCTTACTTGGGCATTACTCTCCTCAAGATCAGACATTATTTTTTTCATATGAATCTTCTCCAAAAAGACGTGAATATATGGGGGAAAAAAAGACGTCTATGTAATGTCTAATATTGAAGAGAATATTGCTCAATTATGATACATGCTACTTGGCAGTTGGCACATAATGTAGATTTTGATTCATCTTCAATTATTCTTTGACTGTAATGTTCAACCACATATGCTAGACTGAGACCTAGCTTCTTTTCTAACTTTGTATTAACCTCCATGTTTGTAGTCTGGGATGGGTGGAGGAACTGGAACTGGAGGGGCTCCTGTTATTGCAGGCATTGCAAAGGCAATGGGCATATTGACAGTTGGTATTGTTACTACTCCTTTCTCTTTTGAAGGACGAAGAAGAGCAGTTCAAGCGCAGGAAGGAATTGCAACTCTAAGAGACAAAGTTGACACACTGATAGTTATCCCGAATGACAAATTATTGACAGCAGTTTCACAGTCTACCCCTGTAACAGAAGCATTTAATTTAGCTGATGACATTCTTCGGCAAGGTGTTCGTGGTATCTCTGACATCATCACGGTATATACAGACCTCAAGAACTTTAAACTATAGATTCTCTGTGCTTATAGAAAGCTTTGTTATGGAGTTCATTTTCATTTTCTTTTATTTAGTGGTTTTGACTATTGAGAGTATGAAAACCTCTACTTTTCATATATTTTGTCAAAATTGCGTGGTGAAGATTTACCTAGAGCTTTTATTGGATATGTAGTTCTACCTTTTGTGATTACTTTCCAGTTTGAGGTTAAGTTCAGCATGTTGAATTAAAAATGCCTTCTAGCAATTAATTTACCAGTAGAAGTGGTTTATAAAAGCTCTTTGAGATCTAACTTGTGGTTTGTTACTACATTACAATAATCAGATACCAGGGCTGGTAAATGTAGATTTTGCTGATGTCCGTGCTATAATGGCTAATGCTGGTTCTTCGTTGATGGGAATAGGAACTGCTACTGGTAACTATAAGATGCATATGTTTGGAGGATTTTAATGTTATATTAAAGTTTAAAGTTTGGTCTAATTCTTTGCTGTCTTAGACTCTTAACTCTGAGCTGCTAAAATTTTCATTTTTATCAACCATCTCTTGAAGGTAGGAAATGTTTTATTGATAAATGAAAAGTAGAAGGTACTGGGCTGGAAAAACCAACAGAAGAACAAAAATTCCTACTGTTGGTAGAACTCATATAAAGATCATAATTCATAACTATAAAAGACCTATTTAAGTAAGACCAAGGCGAAGCTATAAAAATAATGTTCTCCCACACCATCCACTGTGTCTGCTCACATTTGGAAAGATTCTGCTGTTTTCTTCCAACCAAATCTCCCGAAGAATGCATCTAATGGCATTCAACTTCGAATGGAGTGGCCTTGCGATATAGTAAAGAAGAAATCTTGAGTAGAATTAGAAAAGACTATATTGTTATATCTTCGTAACTTTTGTTTGGCTTGTCTGGAAGATTGAATTATGAACTTAGATTCTATTGCATATGATTTATAAAAACTAATATCTAGGATAAAAGATAGATTTCATAAGTATGAGTTTGTGTAACCTGTTGGACAAACAAGCTTGTATCTTGGGATATACCAGTCTGAAACAAGCAAATCCTTCCCTCCCATTTGAAATCTGAAGGAAACCAAGTCTCCACTATGGTTTATTTCTTTTTGACGTTACTTTGTCTGGCGGTGACTGCAGTGGGTTTAGCCTTATGAGATATCTCTCTCCCATCCCTTTTTCTCGAAACTCTAAAATATTTGACCAGCTGCTCTATTATAAACCAATTCTACCTCTTGTTTACATTGGTGCAGGAAAGACAAGGGCAAGAGATGCTGCTTTAAACGCTATCCAATCACCTCTATTAGATATTGGCATAGAAAGGGCCACTGGAATTGTGTGGAACATAACTGGTGGAAGTGATTTGACTTTATATGAGGTGTGGCTCTCTCTTTTCCTCTCACCTCCCTATAACAACCTATTTATACATCTTTATCTCACTGCTCTCAAAACTTAAATCACTTATCGTAATTCGTAATTTATATACCTGATGTATGCCATAAGTTTGGTCTACCATGTTTATGAGATTGATACAGTCTATGAACGGAAACTAGATGTAGGGGCTGCTGATTGCTAAGAAGCACAAACACTTTAGTTTGGCTAGCGTGTTCGTGTTCGACACGTGTCGGACACTCCGACACTTTGACACTTGTTGGACACGCATCGGACGCTTGTTAGTGCAACAAATGTGTTAGACATGCATTGAACACTTGTTGAGTAGACTAAAAAGACACATAGACAATAATAATAATTTTTGAGTGTGAAATACATCAAGGTAAGTCTTTTAAGCATATAAATGCATCATATTTTGGTATGAAAATGATATATATTTTTAAAAATGTATATTTTAATAAACGTGTCCTTGCCGTGTCGTGTCCTAGATATTTAAAATATGGTGTGTTGCCGTGTCTGTGTCGTGTCGTATCCGTGTCTCGTATCCGTATCCGTGCTTCTTAGGCTGATTCTTATGAAATTTGAGTTTACTACTTTCCTCTCGTTACCATTATGGAGTTAGAATTCTTAGCCCAAGTCGCACAAAGCCCCCTTAATTATCTATTCATGCGATAATTCGTATCCACAAACCTTCAGATAGTAATATATAGTATCACCATGTCAACAACATAAAATTAAAAATGTCCAGGGGAGGTGAATGATAAAATAAAGAACGAACTCTCTTTATATCAAATCTTCAGTATTCTCACTTCCTAAATCCCAAAACCAAAGGAACTTGTGAAATTTAGAATCGAAGGTTAAAAAATTAGACCGAACAGTTCAAAGTTAGAATTGGAAGATTAAAAAAAGTTTTAAAAAATCATTTGCAACAAAACCAAATGACTTCTTTAGTTCTTTTAGAAAAGGCTTTGAACAAAGTGCTCCATTGGGATCAAGAATCGATCACCACAATCTAAAGATGGTTGGTTTAAAAAGTAAACTCGATTATTTTATAACTAAAATTCCTTGGAGAAAAATTTTAGGTTAAATTACAAGTTTAGTCCATACGCTTTAAGGTTTGTGTCTATTTGATCTCTGAACTTACAAAAGTATCTTAGTTCCTTAAATTTTTAATTTTACGTCCGATATGGCCTTTTCATGGACAATGTTGGTGATTGGAGATAACTCTCTTCAATTATTCCTGTGATGGGTGAGAGTCGGTCTTTCTTCATATTTGTTCATTTATTTCTAGTTTACACGACTTCAGGCAGAAAAAGCAGCTATAAAAGCTATGTCAATCAATCGAGTAGGTGATTTTGGATTAGATCCTAGGACTTTGGGTTGTTTTACCCGCTTTCAAACTATAGACTTTTCCACCATTTTTGCTCATTGTAGTGCTCCCAAAAATTCCTCTTGCAATATGAGATTGAATGTCATAACTTTGATTTGTATTTTACTTCTTATTGATGTTATGGGGAAATCTGCACGTATAGGATTACATGCTTGGTCACCCGATGCTATGGAGGGAAAACTTAGGTTCCAATTAGATAATTTTATAATGATTAGTTAATTTTTAAGAATTTGAAAACTAGCCTTTTTTTTGTGTTTGCATGATAGAGGAGGAAAAACAGTTTTTTTTTTTTTTGGACAAATATAAGTACTTATTAGACACAATATTGAAAGGTCAAGGATCTGTTAGACATTTTTAAAGTTTATGGACCTTATTAGACACCGTTTATAGTTCAGGGAGCTTTTAAACGAGCTTGAAAATCAATGGACTAAACTTATAATTGAACCAAAATTCCAACTTGAATTTTTAAACTTATGATGTGATGTTAGTTTCTTTGTTCTCAACATTTCTCGTGGATATTCACAGGTGAATGCTGCAGCGGAGGTTATATATGACCTTGTGGATCCAACCGCTAATCTAATATTTGGAGCAGTGATAGATCCTTCACTCAGTGGTCAAGTAAGTTATAAGCTCACCGTAATTCATTTGAAGTTACATTTGGATTTAATTAGTCAGGCATTGATGTATTTGAGTAGCAATTTTTATTTCTTCCTACCGTCCAAGAAGAGAACCATATGAATTTGAATTCCATCTTTGTGGATATTGACTGATCCATTGCAGACAATTTGAAAATTGATGTCTTTCTTACCGGGTTTGGTCCTATGGATTTGATTTAAATGACCATAATATTGATTTAACTGATAAATTACCACCACCCCTCCGTTTTCAGGTTAGCATAACTCTAATTGCTACTGGATTTAAGCGCCAAGAAGAAACCGAAGGAAGGCCCCCTCAGGTATTGTTGTGTCTGCACAAAATATGGTGTTAAATTCAGTTTTCTGGTATAGGTCTGTAACGAGATACACGACATCGTGCTAATACTTTAAAAAAATTCTGTTTCATCTCTTTTATTACAGGCCAGTCAACTATCACAGGGAGAGAACAATTTTGGAATCAACCGTAGACCTTCCTCTTTGAACGAAGGTAGTTCTTTCGAAATCCCAGAATTCTTGAAGAAGAAAGGTCGCTCACGCTATCCTAGAGCTTAATCAACCTTATTTCAGTTGGAGCATTCGTTCGTCACCACGACCTTCCTTCCTACGTACATATAATATGTTGCTATAGGTGGTAGTATCTGTATACCCTTCTTCGGTTTGGTTACTTTGTATATTTGTTGAGTAATAAATAGCTCATATATTGCTTATCTGTAGTTACAATATGAAATATGTTTCTAGCTGAAGAGCTTGAGTTTAGTTGTATTCTCCTTTTGATAAAGTTGCTCAACAGTAGTTGTTTCAGCAAAATACTGTAATGGCTGAAGTCAAGATGAAGTAATGTTCATGGAATTGCCTTAATACCTTGTTGTAAGTTGATTAAATGTACTTCTTCATTAGTTTCATTTCAAGTATCTTAATTATGCATTCTAAGTTTAGTTTGTAGAGTTTGCTGGTTTCTTGATCCATCCAACTGAATAAATATGTTGGTCATTATGCACAGAATCCTTAGTTAAAATTATTCTTTGCTCACAGGACATTTAAGTTTTTTTTAAGTACAACAATGGGGGAATCATGTGAAAATGTTTATATATGCATATGCAAGTACGTACCTTCAATCAAGAATTTGAAGTTTAATTTAACATTTAATTAAAATAATAATAATAATAATATATCTGTGGCAGGGAAGGGTCATGTTGGCTGCCACGTTGCATCATCACTGTCCTGTACTGCTTGCATGTGATTTTTTCCGATATTAAAAAGCATGTTTGGAAATGTTTTTAAAATTGTGAGTCACTTTTTTATATTTAAAATTATTTTCAAACATAGTTTCAATTACTTAAAATTAATTTAATATGTAATTTTATACTTCTATAGGTAATTTTTGTATCATCAAAATTAATTTTGATTGATTAAAAACATGTTTCAGGATAATCTTAAAAATGATAAAAATAATTTTAATCATTTAAGAATTACTTTCAAATATGTCGAATAAAAAGGTATACAAATAGTTTTTAAAAACTTATATATAAAATTAATTATTGTCTTTAACTAGTTTTCATGAATTAATATTGTATACTTATTTTCTACTATTTTCCATCCACACCACACACAAGTTTTTTTTTTTTTTTTAATTACAGATGAACCTTTCATAAGTGCCTTTATGATTGATGACTATGTTTATCGTAGTCCTAATGCAATGACTAACCATATGGTGATCTTTAATGAGAAAAATAAGGGAAAACACACGTGATGACTGTCTTTCTCGCGATCTTATTTTTCTCATACATTTGTAGGGGGCGGATCATCAATCATAAATGCGCTTGTGAATGGGTCATTCGTACAAAAAAAAAAAACTTCCACACACGCAATACGAAAGTTTTTCAAGGCTAAAGAATATTCATGAGGATAATTCAAACATACAATAAGTATTCCAAAACGATTTACTACCCAAGAAATAAGTATTTTAAGGGTTTTATTTTAGTTCCACATATGCTAAATTAAATAAATGAAAATGTTTTCTAAGCCTTGAACTCTATGCAACGTAGATAGGATAGTTATTTTCTTGATATGAAGAATTTTCTCCAGAATCATAATATGTAGAAAATTTCTTAGCACCAACGTGATCTAATTTTAGATTAAATTACAACTTTAGTCCTTAAACTTTTAGATTTTTGTCTATTTAATCCTTAAATTTTCAACATTGAATTTTAAAAATTTCTAATAGAGATCTTTGACCTTTTAATTTTGTGTCTAATTAGTCGTCCCTATTGTATTTAAAATTTTTAAAATTTAATTGATTTGTTAGATATAAATTTAAATTTTATGTCAAATAATGGATACCTGAACTCTTCAATTTTGTGTCTATTAATTTCATGAATGTTAAGTCCTAAATTTTAAAAAATATATTGAATAAGACAATGACCAGTTAAATAGAAAATGAAAATTCAGAGATTCTATTGAATACAAAATTGAAAATTTAAGGATCTATTATACATTTTTAAAAGTTTAAAGATCTTTGAAAGAATATTTAAAGTTTAGAGACATATTAAACATTTTTTAAAACATAAATACTATCTTTGTGCAAGCCAGACCTGTCCAATAAAAAATTGTTATGTGATAATTTTTTCCTTTTCAAAAATTATTTTAAATTTTTTTTATAGATAAAGAAAAGGGACATGGGAGGTTGCACCTAATCATTGCTCTTTTTAAAATTCACAAATCAAATAGACACAAACATCAAAATTAAATAACTAAACTTAAAATTTAACCTCTAATTATTTACTAGATGTAGCTTCCACGACAAGTTTTCCTTTAGCATAAAAGTACAAAGTCAAAAGATAAAACTTAATATTTTTCTTTAAACAAAAACACATTGAAGATTCAAACCTACAACTCAACTCGTTGGAGATGTAAAGACATCTAATTAAACACCCACTCGAACACAACAAAATTAACTCGAAATTTATATATATATATATATATATATATATATATAGAAAGAGAGAGAGCTATGTTCAAATATAGAAAAATGAGTCAAACTATTTATAAATATAGAAATTTTTTACTGTTTATCGCTTTCTATCGCTCAATTGATAAAATTCTGTCGCAGTTTATCACTAGGTGAAATTTTTCTATATTTGTAAATAGTATAATATTTTATATATATATATCAAACATACAAATATATAATATTACACATAAGTGTCAATTTTGTTATGAGAAAATATCACGAGGAAAAACTACAAAAATAATAATTAAAAAAAAAAAAAAAAAAGAAAAAAAAAAAAGAGGAAGTCTCCATCTGATAAAGAATACAAAAACTAGGAGAGTATTGTTATACCCTTCTCTTGTGATTGGAGAAAATTAAGAGCATAAAACTCTCTCCCTACAAAAAAAACCCTTCAATTCAAACTTAATGCACTCTAACATCAACCTCACAATATTGCAAAAAAAAAAAAATAATAAAAATAAAAAAATCCTGTCTTTCAAATTAAAGAGTGAGTAAAGATTGTGCCACACAAGTGGAATCCAAGCTGAGAAAAGACACGTTCATTTGTCACTTACCATACAAATTAAGATCATATGTTTTCTCTATGACGTGCATACTAACTTTTCCACCCATTCCGTTCCCCTTTCCCTCTATTTTCTCTTCCCTTTTCTCTCTTCTTCCTTCTTCCTTCTTCCAACACATTACCATTTTTCTCCTTTCCCCTCCCCAAACCCTAATTATTCTTCACTCTCTTTAACCAAACCCCACCAACAAATAATACCCCATGACTCTCCCTCTCAAATCCAACTCCCCATTATTCCTTCCCTCTCCTCTCCAAGAATCAGATCAAAGTCTTCCCAAAGATAATCAGATGCACCTTGACACTTCCTCTCCTGTTACGTCGGAGGAGAGTGGTCGAGAGCGGTTGAAGCGTCACCGTGTTGCCGTTGCTGGCCAGGTTTGGATCCCGGATACGTGGGGAAAAGAAGAGCTTTTGAAGGATTGGATCGATGGCTCGGCATTTGAAGCTTCTTTGTTCCCTTCTGGGATTGTCTCGGCTCGGCGAGCTTTGGCTCGAGATGCTAAAAGATTGTCGCCCAATAACAACGCTGCCGCCGCCGCTGCTGCCGGTGCCGGAGCTTTGAGAATATTAAACAGTACTTGTTAAACATAAGTTATATTAAGTTGGTGGGGTTTGTGTTTTGATTTTGTTAATAATGCGGTGGTTGTGTATATTGAAATAATATCATTCTCTCTCTCTTGATCGGATCCGCTAGAACTGATCTCTCTCTTTGAAGATCTATCGTATGATCTTCTTTAAAAAATTTGAATGATTATTATATTAAATAATATATGTTTGAATGATTATTGTTATTGTTATTATTTATTAAAGGTTGTTTTGTTATTGGAGCTTATTATTAAAGCTATAAGTTGTTTGATTTGATGATCATGTTAAGATCTGAGCTAGGGGAATTTATTCATTTAGAATAAAAATGGGTCTTCTTTTTTATTTCTTTTATATGGAAAAATAGTCAAGAAAGAGAGTATGTAATTTTTTGTTTTTTGTTAATTACCAAACAAGCCCTTGAATTTGTTTGCCTTTGTTTTCTCTTCTTTGTTCTTTGAGAATCTACTCATTATTTCTCTCTCTCATTACCAGCTAATTTAATACAAATCCAAACATAGCTATCATTTTTCTTTTCTTTAATTAGTTGAATATGTCCTCCATAGTCATATTCATTGTTTGATTCATGAAGCTATAAAGAACTATCCATATGTATTTTTTTAAAAAATAATATTTGGGTGTATCCTCCGTTGCATCCTCTGTACAGCCCACTAAATGTCTAATCACAAGTTACTATGTGACAAATTTTTCTTTCTTTTAATTTTTTTTTTTTAAAATTCATGGAGATAGGTGCAGCTCTAGGTTGCATCCAAGTACTTTTTTTCTTTTGAAAGATAATACTTACTTTATTAGGTCATATGTGAGAAACATATAGAATACTTTTATTAGGGTAAGTGCTCTTTTAAAGCTAAATTGTCTTGGAGTCATATCATACCTAAAGTGGAAGTAATAATTTAATTTCTGAACTATAATTTTGAAAGTACAATGACTAAATATATTGTTACCAACTAAATTTCATGAATTAAATTATGGAGAATTTTTAAAAATAGAAAAATAAGGAAAACTATTTACACAGAATAGTAAAATTAAATAGTAAAATTTTTAGATAGTTGTGATAGAAGTCTATCAGAGTCTATCAGTGATAGATGCTGGTAGAGGTCTATTAATGTCGTCTATCAGTAATTTTTTTTGCTATTTTCTATAAATAGTTTGACATTTTTTCTATCTGAGAATTTTTTTTTTTAAATTACTACTTTTTTTTTGTTGTTGAGAAATCATTACTTTGTTTTTTAACCTATTTATAAATAAGGATATTAAAATATTCTTTTGATAAACACTTAAAAGAAACACACTAATGGCGTATGAAATCTCAATCCCTATATTTTTTTATGTGAGTTAGAATTGTTTTGATGATATATATTCATGTTAGTTTTTGAAAAATTTGAAATATTATTATATAATATTATTCTCCATTCAGACATATATAACTTAGTGAATAAGACACACACATCATACGTTTTAAAAGGTCAATAATTCACTACAATTGTTGAACTAAAAGAAACTATTCACATTACAATTTTTTCATATTTCTTTAATTACGTAAAATCACATCACGTCGAATGAACGTTTAAATTAAAATGGATAATTTTATTTAATAGATTATTTCAAAATATCAATTAAATATTAATGATCAATTGCCAGAAAAGATTTTTCATGTTTCACATATATCATTGCACTAAATGAAGAGAGAAAAGGCAATGTTTTTGAGTTTTATAGGATGTTATTGCATGGATGCCTTGGAAAATATAGTGCCAATTTGTCTTTTCTTTCTACTTCATAAAAGTGAATGTGAAATAATCCTCTATTAAATAGTAACATGTTACTATTTATTCAGAATATTAAGAAGTTACCCAAATGCCAAGGAGTCGTTTAAGCCCCAAACTTCAATTAGGTAGAGTCGGTTATTATAGTTTGCTAATTTTTTGGACTTAACTCTAATTATAATAGTTGGTGTTTTCAACTAATTATATTATTAAATGCAATATTACTATTTCAAATTCATATTTGATACAGTATTTACTATTTTCTACCTATCGTCGATCATTCTCGTTAACTCAAATTAAAACAGTCTGCACACCAAACATAGATTGTAATAATAATCAACTCAGTGCCTTAAACGGTCTCTAAAACTTTTGTTCCACCAAATTATTAATTGTTGTGATTATTGTATATGTAACCAAAGAAGTTTAAGTAATGTTTAGATAATTTGCCAAACTTGAACACAATTCGACTGGTTTAGACATATAATTTTTTTTTAAGATTTAGACATATAATTTCACATGTTCTCAAAAAAAAAAAAAAAAAAAAAAAAAAAAAAAAAAAACTTACATATATTTAGTTGATCATTAATGTGAGTGAATGGCTAAATATAGAAAAAAAGAACAACCTCTTCTCTCCTTCTAACTACCTTTAGATTTAGATGAAAAGAAGACGAATAAAATTTAATATTTTGTTTAATATCATTTGATTTTTGAAAATAAGCTGAACACTATTTTTACTTATAATTTTTTTTTATTTTTGTTATCCACATTTTAGGGGTGTTTTCGAAATCAAAGTGAAAATTTAAAATCTAAACCAATGTAGTTTTTTATTTTTTTTTCTTTTTTGTTTTTAGAATTTAGTTATAAATTCAAAATTCTTCTTTAGAAAATTGATATAAAAACCATAGTAAAAAGAAATAAAAAAGTAGAAATTTTAAAAATAATAAAAAAATCAAAAGCTAAATAGTTAAAACCTACTTAATAATTATTATTATTATATTTTTTGAATAGGACATTTAATCAAAGTCTCACCTAGAGATCTTATTAATTATAACCTTTTTGGACGTATTTAATTGATTACAAATTAAATCAAATTTGTTGTTTGTCAAAATAAGTATAGTTCAACTAATATAATATTTGTACTATCAATCTTGAACTCAGAAGTTTGATTCTCCACTTCACATATTGTCAAAAAAAAAAAAAAAATCAAATTGTTGAGATATAAATCCTAAGGGTAAAAAGGTAATATTTATCACATATATATATATTTAAAATACAACGAAGGTATAGGGTAGAAACATTTGAATCTCAGCTTCAAAAAAGAAAGCTTCTTCAATTTCCACTATCAAGAGTCTCAAAATCACATTCGCATTAATTTTAAACATTATTTTTAGAGTGGTCCATCTACTATCGATCAAGAATCTCTTCTAATTAATGAAAATGGACTTATAAGATTATTTCATCATACTATAAATTTAGAAATATAAAATAATTTTATAATCTAATTTTCTATTAAGAAAAAATCAATAAGCCTATAAACAACTACTCTCATTTTTAAGAGAATTTTTAAAAATAAAAAAAATAAAGAAAACTATTTACACAAAATAGAAAAATATTTAGATAGTTGTGATAGACGCTGATAGAAGTCTATCAATGTCTATCTGTGTTTTTTTTTTGCTATTTTATGTAAATAGTTTGATATTTTTTCTATTTGTAAAATTTTTCCTCATTTTTATAATTTTTTTTAAAAACATATTTTTTAGAGTTGTTTTCAAATATAAAAGAATGAGTCAAACTATTTATAAATATAGAAAAAAAATTACTGCCTCTCGCTGATAGGCAGTGAAATTTTTCTATATTTATAAATAGTTTGATATTTTTTCTCTTTTTTATTATATATCTCTAACAAATGTTTGTTTGTTTTTTTTTTTTTTTAAACAAATGTTTTCAAAATACAAACTAAGTTTTGTAAACCAAAAAGTTTTAAACCTATTTTAATTTCATAATTATACACATTTTGGTTTTTAATTATAGAAAATGTTGTGAACCACATTAACCCGTTCGATCGTGGTAGCTCCAGTTGAACCGAACCGATCAACCAATAACCAAAAGAAGAACTCTCTTCCCCTTCAATTCAATCGTCTCAAAATCTCAACATCATCGCAGAAGAGAAGCCCTTCGAATCGAATTACGTAGATCAGGAGGAAGAAGGTTAAGCCAGTACATCACGCTAATGGATTCTGCAGCTCGTAGCAGCGGAGGAGGCCTCCTTGAAGGGCTTTACAGAGTTATTATGCGCCGGAACTCCGTTTATGTCACCTTCATTATCGCCGGCGCTTTTGTTGGCGAGCGGGTAAGGATTATAACTCATCTTCATATTCTGCATTGAATCCATTTCTCTTGTTCATTTTCGCTCGTTTCAAAACTAGAAGAATGACGCAATTTCAACGGTTAATAGATCGTTCTGTTGTGTTAATCGATTCTCTTGGCATTAGCGGAACTGTAGGTGTAGGAACCATTCTTTTTGTAGGAAAGTTGGAATCTGAATAGAACTGGATTGATTTTGCTTCGTTGTCATGTTTATTGATATAATTCCTCCTTTGGGGAGAAAGGGGAAAAGTTAGGGCTGAAATTTGACTCTTGGGTCACCTGTCGCTTCTGGCTAGAATTCTGTAGTAGATTTTGTGGTTGTATACCGGTATATGGTCTTGAAAATTTTTCCTAGAATCGTATCGTATGTTGAATCCCATCAGTTAAGTTGTGTAAAGTTTTAGAGTGAGGGGTTGAAGAACTTCATCCAAAAGTTTGCAATTTCATCTCTGTTCCAATTCTTTGTTTTGTACCATTTGCCAGAATGTGCATTCCATTATTGACTTCAAAATGACCATTGGTTTTTGTATAGTTACTTTTTATAATTGATTTAATTAGATTATGTGGGCTGCATAGAAGCATCATCCACTTCTAACATAGTTCCAGAACTTGGTGCGTCGTCCTTTCTCTATCAACATGTTACAAGACAAAAATGATACACAGATACAGTATGAAACAATCTGTAAAATGAGTGACTCTATTGTCTTGTTTATTGTCTCATGTGTATCAACTATGGATGACTTGATATTTTTCACGCCTTTCAATTACGTTCCTGGTCGATAATAACCATTTCATGTTGCTATCTCAAATGAGATACTTAAAAGATCTACTTTTGATGTTCTTGTTCAACCACTCACTTTATATAAACTTAACTGAGGGCAGTATGACTTTTTTTTTGTTAGGGAGTGAGTATTTTGGTACTACCTATAACTTTTAATTAATTCTAGGTTAAAATACCTTTTTGGTCATTTTAGTCTATAGACTTTCAATTGCCCAATTTTAATCCTTGTACTTTCACTAAATTTTAAAATTAGTCCCTACAGGCTGCATAGTTTCTTGTTGATCTTTCTCCAATTGTTTCATCTCTATCAACATCCCCTTCATAAATTATGAAAATTAATTTACATATTGTCTTTTCTTACATGAAAATTAATGTTATTATTTAACCAAATAACTTTGAAAGACTAAATTTAAGATTCATTGAAAGTACGGAGACTGAATATAAGATTTATTGGAAGTATTAGAGACTAAAATTGAACAACTGAAAGTATAGGGACAAACCTAAAGTTAAAGTACATGGATCAAAATGGTATTTTAATCTTAAATTTATGGTAGAATCTTATTGTACAGAAGTGTGTAGCTTCTTAAGATTTTTTTTAAAAGTCTTCTATGGATTGTTTTTTCTGTATTGAATCGGATAATCGTTTGTGTCTTGTACCTTTGTACTCAATAGTTAGTACTGCAACTTGGAGCATGCTTCTTTACTCAATTCGGTTCCCCTGATGCAGGCTATTGATTATGGCGTTCACAAGCTCTGGGAACGCAACAACGTTGGGGTATGAGATACTGACACACTATTCTTTGTTTTGGTTTGCTTCATTGAGAAGAAATTGTTTAGATTATTCGAAGGTTAGCACTCATTATTTTTCTAATTAGGCTTTGATTTCTCTGTTGCAATATAAATAGAAGTCAACTTAGAACTCCTAGCTTAGTACCTTTTTTCAAACTTTGGACATTGGATCTGCATATATCTGACATATATCAAGTACAACTATAGGAGAACTGAAGTTCTTACATCACTTACTCATTTCATGATTGTTTTCCCGGTAAGCTCTAGATTTAATCCGTCCATCAGTGTGATTAGTTAGAATTATGTGATTAGGCTTTCGTTTCAGTTTTATTCTGTCCTGTAGTCTTCCCGACCCTATTCCATGCTTTCTGAGGTGTGTTGGTTGGCATACATACTCTTGAAAATTATAGAGCTGCCAATGTCAAAAGTTCAACTTTAAGCTTGCAATTCACAACCATTTACCATCAGATTTGGTTGTTTCTGGATGTTTGTTTTGAATTTTGATTGTGTTACCTCTTCGTCTGCAGAAACGATATGAGGATATTTCAGTTTTGGGGCAAAGACAATCAGAAGAATGATATTCTCCATATGATTTTGTTATGTATACAGTATAATTTGTTGTCACCAACAACTAATCATCTGAGTCATCTTTTTGAAATAAGTTTCACATGTCCAATTTTGTCCCACCCTCTGTCATAAACGCTTGGTGGGGTGACCTTTAAGCATTGCTTCTGGGCTTTTTCCAGTTAATTTTTCAAAATTATCACGACCTTACTTGGACAAGATCCATTCGGTAGGTTGTACATTGTGTCCTTGAGTTCCAATTTTTGCAAATTATCGTTCAAATGTTCCCCTTTTTACAGGCTGTTCTGGATTCAGGGATTGTTTGCTCATTAATTTCATGACAAAGAATCGAAATTAAAAGTAGTGATGAAAATGATTTCTTATGAAATGGTCAATTCTTCATGTTAGTTAGTAATGAAAATCTGTGCTTACGACTAAGTTTTAGAAAAATTCTTGTAATGTTTTCAATTGGAAAAGTAATTATTGACAATAAGTTTTGTTTATTTAATTTAATGAGAATAAACTTTATCATATTTTTAAAATGACCGGTAACAATTCATCAAATAAAATAATTGATAGATGGATAGAAATATGTAAATATTTGGTAATAAACGTGCATTGTCTAAAAATAAGATTATTAAAAATTAAGAAAATGATGTGTAACTACACGTGCAAAATAATTAAAAATAGGTTAAATTATAAATTAGAACTTTTATTTTTGTGTCTATTTGGTTCTTTGAATTTTTAAAAGTACTAATTTAGTTATTGCAATTTGGAATATTTTAAAATTCATGAATTTGTTAGGTAAAACATTGAAAGTTTAAAGATAAAATTAAAATTAAAAAAAAAAAAAAAAACTTTAATGTTAAAGTAGTGCTGTTCAATAAACACAAAAATATACATCTTCTCTACAAAATAATAATTATAATTACAGATAAAGATTATGTTCTGAAGATCAGAATACAAACAAGCCTTTTCCACTTATATTTCTCCTTAGAAGAAGCACTGGCAAATACTTGCTACTGTTAAGAGTTCAAAAAATTACCTTATTTAAGCATTCTCTCTGTTAGATTCATTGCACCATTCACCCTCCCTTCTTTCCTCTCAGTCCATCAATCAAAGTAGTGGAAACAATGAAGCTGGGAACATTTCCATTAATCCACAGCTCCACAAGTTCCATAGCTTTGCTGTGAAAATAGGTGTATCTATCACATATAATCACAAGTCACCCTAATGTTATAACGAGATGAATAACAAAACACAGAATAAACAGTAAACAAAAGTAAAGTGATAGAGATTGGTAACCCAATTCAGTGCAATATCATATACGTACGGGGGGTTGTATGCCCAAAGGAAAGAGACTTCACTAATATAAAGTAAGTAATTACAATGTAGTACTTATTTATTGAATAACTTCTACAGGGACTCACGAACAATCTATCTTTTAGTGTACGATGACTTAGGTTCTCCCTAAGTGTGAGACTCCCTCTCAACTATAGTCACAATCTTTCCTTGTCTTGTAAGAAGAGCACTTCAAACAAATAACTTAAGCCCCCTCTAAATGTGAGAGTCTCTCTCATTGAACCTCTCCTCCATGCCAAGATAGTCTCAAGAACACCTCAAGACAAATGAACAGAAAGCTTCTCAAAACTTATTTGCTTCCGTGAGTTATTAAGATTGCATCTTAGTCTAAATGGCCATAACAAAATCTCATACAGTGAGATATACACTCTGCATCTACTAGGTCATGAACAAACTTCGCTCTACACTCATTTTCCCTAAAAATGACACTATGTCAAAATGTGTATTTTTTTTAAAGAACGGCTACTCTAACTAACAAAGAACTCACAACTAAATATTGCCAACTTCTTTTGGATAGAATCAAATGTGGACTATGATCTTTTTAGCCACCAAAAAAAGAAGAATCCAAGTAATGAGGCAACACAGATTTGATAGAATAGAAAAATATTTCTAAACAGAAACTGCAGAGAGTGGAACATCATGCTTGACAAAAACATAAAGTAAGATGTAGAACATAATCACCAACATTATTGTCTGTAAGAAAAATATAGGCAATACCAAAGCAATAACAACGCACATTCCTTCTCCCACAAAACATCTCAATATAATAACTCTGAAAGTAAAACCAATCAAAACTTCACATTCCTCACAAACTTGCCTTCTCTACAGAGGCCATCCACTACAATTTCACAAGTGAAAAATTAGAGAATTTACATCTCATAAGCCATGGCAATTCCATCCTCAGACTTTCTCCCCCTCAAAAACCCTTGAATCAGAGTATTGAAACTTACTACATTTGGGCTACAACAGACCAAAATACAACGAATCTGAATATTCAAGGAAAAAAAGAAACAAGCATTTTGAGAATTCAAACCCAAAAATAGAATAAAGATGGAACTAAAGGGATCAAAATGAAAAACAAAATGTCAATTTTTACCATTGTATTTGTAAGTTATATCAATTTTCACTAACTTTTAATTTAATCAAATTAACTCTAAAAGTGTGTTGCAATTTTCAATTTCTTTTGAATTTACTGGCAAATTAAGCTATGCATGGTAAAAAATCTATCACAAAATTGGTTTGGTTTTGGTTCATTTTCGTTCTTATACTTTCAAAATTTTCATTTTAGTTCATAAATTTTTTGCTTTAATCCATTTTGGCCTCTATATTTTCAAAAATTTATTTTAGTTAATCTTGAAATGTTCATTTTGGTATTTGTATCTTTAAAAAGAGACTATTTTGGTCCCTTCATTTTAATGGATCAAAATTATCATTTCTAGAACTTCGAAAACCAAAATAAACCAAAGTTAAAAGTAAGGTTTAAAATATCAATGTTGATGGAAATATCGAGGTCTTAGTTTTACGAAAATTTCGATGGAAATATCGATTTCGATGGATATTTCTAAAAAATTATAATTTTTTAAATATATTTAAATTAATAAATAATTTTTTTTAATTTTCAGATAAGTAAACATGTCTATTATTTATATTATATTTATATTAGTGGCACTTTGATGCTTATTTTTTTTTTTTTGTGTTTTGTGAATTTTTCTACGATATAATAGAAATATCGATTCACATTTTATATCAATATCGAATCTATGGAAACGTGTAAATATTAATAAAAATATTGATATATCGATGAAAATTTAATACTATGGTTAAATGTATAATGATAAAAATAAATATTTTGAAAATATAAGGATTAAAATGAATCAAAATAAATTAAAACCAAAAGTAAAGAGATGAAAATAATTTTTTAAAACTTTTATTAATAGATCAAAACAAATTTAAAAAAGAAAAAAAAAAGAGAGAAATTCAAGGGGGTTGCTGACGCAGATAAGCGTCATGACAGTCCAGGTGGAGAAAAGAAACAATGACACATGGCAAATATTGAGCCAATGGTTAAAAGTTAAACATAGTGAGGATTGAACGGTAAGACTTGCCATTACCGAGTCAGCCAACCAAAAGTCGTCGAGGCGGTGCCGTCGAACCACTGAGAGACAAGTGTCAGAGTCCACATGCCACGTTGACAAAGTGGGCCCTACTTTGGAACAGTCTCTCACTACAAGACAAAGAGAGAGAACAGAATGTTTGAGAAAAGCAGTGAGATTTTTTTATTTGACTTGGAGCCAACAAAAAGACTCAAAAGTAGTTTAAAAGACCAATCTTTTTTTTTTTTTTTTTTTTTTTCTTTCTTTAAGATTTTTGTTCTTTTTCCCACTAAATTATGGTTATATTTTTTATTTAGTATCTACGTTTTAAAATAAAATTAAAATGTTACAACTTTTTCTCCAACTTTTAATTTGATTTTCATTTGAATTACAAGTTTTAAAAGGTTGTATTTTTATACTTGTGTTTTAAATTTAGTTTACCTTTTGTCCTTAAATTTGTACGCTTTTATACTTTTAATTTTCAGGGTACGTTTGGAAGGGATAGAAGTGATTATAAAAAAAATTTAATTGTTGTTTGTATTTGGTAAAATGGATTAAATTTATTAAAATCATTTTAAAAATATGTTCATTTCACACCAATTTTATAATCAATTTCCTCCCGCACTTTTAGAGTCTTTTAAAATCAGATATAATTTTTAATTTTTAATTATATCCTTTAAAATTAAGATTTGTTTTATGTCTTTTTTTTCACCTAATCAAATTCATCATGTAGTTTTCTTAAGTTGAATACATCTATTTTTTTTAAAAAAAAATACCATATTGATTTTTTTTAAAAAAATAAAGTTATTTTCTTTAATATTTAAAAATTACTCTGAAACAAAATTTATCATTCTAGAAAATTACTTAAAATTAGAAATAAAAAATAAAAGAGTTAATAATAGGTTTATTTAGTTTTATTATCTTAAAAAATAATTTAATATTTATTTACCAAACACTATAACCTATTTTGTCAGGTTTCAAATTGAAAGATACCAAATACTAATGTACTTCATCTCAATTTGTATAGAAGCACTACAGTAATCCCAAACTAAGCCTTAATGTTAACTTTCAATTAATTAATCGAATGTAATTGTGAAGTGTTGAGAAGTGATAAAAAAATTAATTATAACTAATTTAATTATAATTAATTTACTTTCGTTAATTAATTAATAGAAATTCGACACTAATGACTAAAAGTAAGCCTTAGTTAAAATTCAGTGGTATAGTATAAATTTTGAAATTTAAAACTAAATGAAAACTACACTTAAAAAGGTAAAAATAAAAATCTAATACACTTTAAAATTTATAGACCAAATGAAGGAATAAACTCAAAATTGAAGAGTAAATATATAACGTTTCAAGTACTAAATATAAATCATACTTAAAGCTTGAAAATATATTATTATTCTTTTTTTTTTTTTTTTTTTTTTTTTTTTTTGTTAGTTGCTCTCTTTCTTGAGAAATCTATAGATAGAAAAAAAATGAGAAAGGAATAATGGGATGAGGATTGGAAAATGGGAATTGCTTCATTGTTGGCATGCAATGATGGCCAATTTCTCAAGGGTAGGACAATAGTCTTATTCATGTGCTTTCTTTTTCCAGAACCTTGTACATACCTTTCACTTTTCTCCCAACTTCTTTATTTTTATATCTATATATTTTTTTAAAAAAAAAACCATAATATATAACTTATAGTTGCATATTTCAATTAATTAAAACATATAATATATATCAATTTAAAGATTTATTGAATCTTCACTTTTACATGTAGGCCTATAAAATAAATAGATAAACAATTTATAACTCAGATTACATGTTGAGATGTCTATTCAATCCATAGAGACGGAGTCCTGTAGGGACCTGCTCTGAACAAGGCAGGAAATCCTCAATTAGACAGAGAATTGGGGAGGGATCAAGGAGACTTTTCTCCATGATGACTTCCCGTCTCCAGCCCTGACCTTGCCCGCTTCAATTATATATATAATTTAAAGTTGAAGATTTGAATATGTTGTAATATTTAAAATTTTAATTTTGAGAAATTATGAAAATTAAACCTTTTGATTATATCTTTTACACATTAAATATTATTGTTTTTAACTAGTGATTTCATAACGTTTTATTTAACTAAAAATTGTATCGGTCAATTACCCATTGAATATAGAAAATTTTGGAAATTTTATTTGGTTGAAAATAAATTAAAACAATTTGTTAAAAAATAAATAAATTGAAGAGAAAAAAAAAAAACAAATGGGTAATTTTTCCATGCGGAGAACTTGATCCCCAAGAATTTCCCGCGTAGAATTCCTGCCCCTATCCCCGGAGAGAATTTCATGGGGATGGAGATTAAAATAGGGTAGCGGGGACGGGAACGGGGAAGGCTTCTCCATCCCTGTGTCACTCTGTGGAAATCTCTAGTGACATTAATCCATATATCATTTTTTTCACTATATTACTTTATAAAAAAAGGAAAAAGAAAACAATCAAATTTATCGCTCATGAAACATTACAATAATGCTTAACTATTCCAACCATGCTAAGGACAATGTGAATATTTACACTTATTTCTATCACTATTGCCAATAATGTGAATGGACCAAAAGAAAATCTACAAAGTTGATGGTAATTTCTTAGAAACAAAAGAATATATTTTGATAAAGAAAATAATACTTGATTTTTGTTAAGAAAAATAGTAAATGTTGAAGGCGTAGGCAAAAAGGCACTCCCACTAGCACTCAAACATATATATATGTATGAAAGCCTGAAAAATAAAATAAAGTAAAGTCGGTTTGTATTGAGCGAGTGGACGGACCATATGATATTTTTTGTTGCATCTTATATAAGATATATTTCACCCCATTAATATATTTTATATATTAATTTTTAATACTCAAATAGTAGGTTTTTTTAAAAGAAAATATCTTAGCAAGGATATTTTAATATTTCCCATTAAAAGTGACCTAGATATTTTTAGTTCGGAAATGACATTTTAATATAATTTCGATTTATATATGTGTCATATTGTATATATGCTAAAAACAGAAGGTGTGATGTGTATTTCGTCATTTTTCTTAATATATATAATTTTAAAGGTAGGACATAGGAAGACACCTGTTAAATTTATTGAATTAAAAATATGAGATTTTTACAATTCATGATAAAAATATATACTAGTGTCTTATGACACTTTATCGTTATTTCATTACTAAATTTAATCGGTTAGCGACAATGAACATTTTGGTTTACAAAAAAAATCAATGTGTATAATATATGAAATTGAGACTTTTAAGAGATTTAAAAATTATTGAAGGAATGACATTGATATTATTTATTTAGCCTGAAAAGGATTGTTGAACGAAAGATATTATTTAGAAATGCTTTGAAGAGAAGTATTTAGGTAAAATACGTTCATATTTAGAGTTCTATTGATGCATTCCAACTCATACCTATTGGAATGTTTTTCACGTCATTAAATTGTATCAATTTTTAAAAAATTAAGACTATAAATAAGATTGTTTTCAAATATAAAAAAATTAAAATAAAACATGATTAAACCAAAATTTTAAATAATATATATAGAGATTAAATTGCATAGATAGCATTAGATCAGACTATAATATATACATGTGGCCCTGTTTAAAAAGAAAAATAGTAAACTAGCTACTTGACCTTAAAAGTTATAAAAATAGCCAAAATGGAATCTATTTTAACTTAATATCCAAGTTTACATGTTTGAATTCACACCCTTAACAACTAAAAATAATTATTACAAAATAAAAAAGGGCCATACCCGTAACAAATTTTCCTATCAATTTCTAGGAACATCTAACCTCTGGTTCCTCAACTTTTTGGAATTCATTGTTTATTGTTTTCTTTTTTTGATAATTTCTTAAACAATAATAAATTAAAGAATAATTATAATGAGTAGCAATTTTAGGAATAATAACTAAATGTATAGCAATCTTTTTTAAACATATCAAATATAACAAAGTCTATCACTATTAGAATTTTCTATATTTGCAATTCTTTTAAAATGTTGTTATATATGTTAATACTTTGAATTTAATTGCTATATTTGCAATTGTCCTTAAATTAAACTCGAGTTGTCACCATTAAACCATAAATCTTAAATTCAAAGCTATTTTTAAACTCAAAGTTATATATATATATATATATATATATATATATATATATATTCAAAATCATAATATTGTGAATTTAACCCATTTTATAACTTTAGATAGATCATATCGGTTAACAAATTAAAATCTTGGATGGTACTATTGTAACAATTTTTATAATTCGTAATTTGAGGTAGTAATGGAATTATGAATTTAGAAGAGGGACAAAATTTTCTAACCTCCACTAGTAAAAGCAATGTAGAAATGTTTGAGATTAAATTAAAAAAAAAAAAAAAAAAAAAAAAAAAAAAAAGGATTGTTTTAAAAGCATGCGTGTTGAAAAACTCCATCACTAACCTCAAATAAACTTCCAACTTCCCATTTCTCTCCCATGATTCATTCCCCTTTTCTCTTCCAATTTAAACAATAACTCTCCAATAATCCAAAAGTGGGATCTTCATCATTTACTTTGTATAAATCTAGAACCCAAATTTTGGTTATTACCTTACAATATTAATGGACATTTCTTTTTGTCTCTTCATCATCATTTCTATACTTATAATTGTATATATTAAATTTATATTCTTCTCTCCTCAGCATGCAAAGTGAAGTTAATTCGAAATTTTCATACAAAGTTAAAAAAAAGTTTACCTTCTTGCTAACTTTTTTATAATATAATCTCTAAAGTTGAAAATTTAGTGAGAAAAAATTAAAGAAAAAAATTTATATATTTCATTTTGTAGTGTTTTTTCTCTAGAAAAGCCCAATACGAGTTAAAAGAGAAGCTAAGGGCTATGCAAATAACTTTTCTAGGAGATAGAACTCACGAGAAATATTGTGAGATTAATAGTTTTGATTAAACTTTTAAATTATTACATAAGTGAATTAATCTAAATCTTTTGATAAGATTAACCTTTTAAAATCGTCAATGCATCATTTTTTATATATGTGTAGATTTTTTTTGAATGTCAGATAAATAAAATAGACGATTATTATTGATACATGGATGATTTTTAAAGGTAATTCTAATTGAGAGCCCAAATTAATTCACATATAAAAGTTTGATAGTTTAATTGATAAAATAATAAGTCTAACACGATATTTATTCAATTAGAATGTAATGAATGATACAATATTGATATGCCTACAAAAGTTTACGGGAAAATTACTATAAACAGAAAAATGAACCAAACTATTTACAGATATAAAAAAATTTTACTGTCTATCATCGATAGACTACAATAGAATTATATCATTTGAGCGATAGACAGCGATAGTCTATCGCTCAAGCGATATAATTTTATCGCGGTCAGTAAAATTTTTCGATATTTGTAAATAGTTTGACTCATTTTTTCTATATTTAAAAATAGCCCAAAGTTTACCGTTTAAATTGATTTAATAATTATCTCAGGGTGTTTATTTATACAACCTCTAGATTTTAGAGGTAGAAATTGATATTTTTTCAATATTTTAAATAAATGTTTTCAATTAAAAAGCACCCGAATATGATAGCAGGAAAAAGTATATAAATAAAGATAAAAATAATATTAAATTGGATATTGTAATCTATCTATCAATATTTTCTTTTCCCAGCTTGACCAAATAGTTTTGGAATAAATACAAAATTGCCAATGGACCTATCTTTTCCCTGACTACAGTATACGAAAGATTACAACAGCATTTCAATGGTCCACACAGTCCACTAAATGAGGTTTTAGGCCATGTTTGGCTCATGAAAATCTGTTCCTTATTTATTTATTTATTATTTTGATTTTATTTAAAAGCTTTAAGAGAGCCCAACAAAAACAACGTCAGGATGACAGCTCTATAACATAAGACTAACCAATTTTATATACATTTTGCATAAACAAACAGCACTTTTTCTTTTTCTTTTTCTTTTTTTAGCTTTTGGACGATGGACTAATCATTATATCTATAACTCTATAACTCTATTATCATAATTTTTAATTTCCATATCTAATTATATAAAATCACTTTTTTTAGGACATTTAACAAAAATAAACTCTTTCTCTTTGCTCTCCTCCAAAATCTCTCTATAAAATCAAATAATTTAATAAAATGGATAACTTTGGAACAGAAGAAGAACATATTTACCTACAATTTATTTTCATTTGGTGTTTGATTTAATCCAATATATTGTTAAATGAGTCTAACTTATACCCTTGATTTCGAACTTAAGAAGTTGAATTTCGCCACTTTATACACACAGTTACATTACATTAGAATATACTTATATAAAATTAATAATAATAATAAAAAAAAAAAGTATAATGTTGCCGTTGTCTCCTTTTTTTTTCTATTTTTTCTTCTTTCATTTGAGACAAAAGAGAAAATACCTAACTATTGAAGAAAAATGAGATTGCACCTCCAACTTTAACAATGTTTCTCATAGTTCATGACCAATGCACTATACCGAAAAGAATGAGAAAGAAGTTGTATGTTCTTTCTCCCATTCAGAAAAAAATAATAATAAAGAATATAAATTTAGTATTTTAACTTTTAAATTTGTGTTAAAAAATCGTTAACTGAAAAAGTGCCTAATCTATGTTTAATAGATTATTCATATATTTATCTTTTTTTTTAAATAATTGATCTATTAAAAGATTGTTTTCAAATATAGAAAAATGAGCTAAAATATTTATAAATATAGCAAAATGTTATTGTATCACTAATAGACAGTGACATTTTACTATATTTAAAAATATTTTCAGCAGTTTTTGCTATTTAAAATAATTACCCTCTATTAAATTTAAAATTGAATTTTATGTGTACAACTTTTGATTTTCGATAATGTGTGCAGTAAATTTATAATATAATTAAAAAGGAAAATAATAAAATAAAATAAAAAATTTGAAGTTGAAAATTTTTTCCAACATAAAGGAACACGTCTCTTGGCGAAAGAGCTTATTTGTTCCCCTCATGGTTGGGTTAGGAATAAGAATGTCGTCAAGACCCACTTTCATGGACGAATTATTTATTATTTAATATGTAACATGTATGTGCAAATAAATTAAAGAGGATCATACGAAAAATTAGATAAATTTTGAAAGTGTATGTGTGACATTTTTTTTTTAAAAGTAAATAATTTATTTGTTTAAGACATCGTGAGTCATTTATTTGCTTAAGAGATCTACGTAAATGTCAACAAGAACTCAACGGTAATTTATATATACCTTTTCTTTTGACGAAGTCGGATGTTTAAACCTCCACATCTCACATTTGTTGTGTTGACAAAAAATCAACCTCATAAAAAAAATTATAAAAATAAACACTTTTTGTAAGTCGACATAAAAATTTAAAATGTATTGAGAGATATCATCATTTTATGGTACTCCATTTATTATCTAAAAATTAAGAGTGAGTATTATTGAAACTTCATCCATAAAAATATAATACTTCGAAATTTAAAAACAAAATTAGAAATACGGCCAAAACATTACCTTTTTTCCAATTAAAATTAAAGCAAATAAGGTAGGAAAAGGCCACTCATCTCAATTAAATAAAATGTCATAAAAGGTTAAGGTTTTAACCATTTATTTCTAAAATTCCCTCAAAAGTTAAATAAAGTGGGGTAAATCACCTCATTTAGTAACTATTTTGTTTTTTATTTTTTGTTTTTTTTTTAAATTATGTCTATAGAAATTATTTTTATCTTTAAATTTCTTCTTTTATTGTCTAATTTTTACCAATGATTTAAAAAATCAAGTCAAATTTCAAAACTAAAAAAAAAAAAAAAAAAAAAACTTTTAAAAACTTGTTTTTATTTTTGGATTTTGACTAAGAATTCAACTGTTGTACTTAAAAAATATGCAAAACATTGTAAGAAATAGGCTTAATTTTCAAAAACAAAAAACGAAATAGTTACTAAACGAGACCTAAATATACAATTTTGTCATCCAACCATTGTTGTTATTATATATAATTCAATCTTTAAGAAAGAAAAAAAGAACAAATAGTTGGAGAAATAGTAACTATGTACAACCATATGTTTGGAATTGATTTTGAAATCACTTTTATAAATTTAAAATCTCTTCTAATCCTTATAAATCAAATTAATATTTGATTTTATACTTTTAAACATAATTTTCTTACCATCAAAATCATATTTTTATAATAATTTTAAACATGATAAAAGTAATTCTAGCTCATTTAATGATGTGACATTCCTCGCAGATCAAAAAAGAGATTGAGGGGAAATTTTCCTATACTAAGAGAGTACAGTGATTTTCTATACTCCCTTCATTTATTGTATGTCACGTCAACTTTCTTTTAAGAATATAGTAAGATCTACTAACATTAATGTAGGGTCCACTAATATTTATGAAAATAGATTTATAATGTGAATACATATAATATTGTACTCCCTTACTACTAGAAAAATTCTCGAGATTGAGTCAACCATATGGACACCATCCATGATTAAAAAAAAAAAAGTATGGTTAAGTGGTCAGCCACTTGATTGGATGTTTGATTTGATGGGCCCTCTAACTCCACTCTTTTAGTTGATCCCTCCCCTCTTCCTAGTCCCTACCTTCTAGTTCTACCCATTTCTTGCGTTGACTCTTTACTTTTTCTCTCTCTCTTTTAATTATTTATTTATGCCCATGTTTGACTAGTTTTATATTACGTTAATTTGATTTGTGTGTCGAATATCCTTACATAAACATTATTAAAGATGTTAATAGAATTATATATTAATTAAAAGTAGAAAAAAAAATCTATGTATTATGTAACTAAGAAAGAATATCCTTTTTTTTTTTTTTTTTTAAACAAAGGCATATGTTTTTTTTCAACGAAACTAAATATGTTTGATTTCAATTTGTTGATCTAATAAATTGTAGTCAAATCATATATATTCTTTAGAGATGGCGCACCTACCTACTTTTTTAATTACACATGCTAGATTTGTGGTAAATATATAATATTATTTGAATGATATATGGTCCCAAAATAATTGGTGTAAATTTGAAAAACATGTGTTTGCAAATTAGGGACTACTCTAGCCTAGATAATGAAGGGCAATAAGATGTCACCCATAACATTATACAACAAGTCTAAAGTATACAACTATTTTTGTCTTTTTATTTTAATTAATTTAATACTGTTCATGAAACTAATTTTTATTACCATTAATTTCCATATTTGAATTAATCAAGTACTTCTTCTTAATTAAAATTCATTGAGATTTTGCTACAAACTGAATAATGTTTATAGTTTAAGAAAAAAAAAAAAAAAGAAAAGTAAAACCAGTGGATTTTACAAAACATTTTTTCGGTTTATTAGAAGCTAGTTTACGACTTACAAGTACTCAAATATGTAATATTAGTTGTTTAAAGTTATCATCCATTATATATAATACTCTTTAAAATTCAAATTGATCAATCCTAAATATTAATACCATGTTTATTTTCTTAATCAATGGTAATTTAAAAAGTTGGCTCTACTTGATTACGTTTGTTGTTTACTTATGTTCTGTAATCGAAATGAAATACGGAGCCTATAGCCAAATTCATAATCAACAAAAGTAATTCAACTGCAGAGTTGAGTGTGATCAATTAGATTACATTTGAAAATTATGTGAGACCCACTAGCTTTTTTCAAATACTTTTTAACAGTTTTTCAATTTTTATTCTCAGATATCATTATTATTATCGTTATCATTACAGTTATTGTTATTGTTTTTTTAGTACAATTAAGGTATGAGAATTTGAATCACAAACCTCGTGGTCATTAGACCATGCATATGTCAGTTGAGTTATGCTTGCATTGACTAGATAGTGTTATTGTTACAGTATGAGAATTATGAATCTGTCACAGTTACTGTAAACGGTAATTATAAAAAGACAATACAAAATAAACACTGTAAAGAATCAGATTATGTTTGTAAAATATCTAGGTAAACGTGATAAAAAGAAATCCAATTACGTTTGCGATTGAGGTCCATTACGGATTGATCCATCAATACATGAAATTTCATTACAATTATATCAATCTTAATTACGAATTGGCAAATGTGTCGCCTAAGATATACTCAAACATGAACCCTTTTTATGATGCAGACTTATATTGATCAAATATAGTGTATTGAAGTTGAGTTTGAATTTATATAGTTTTAAGGCTCAAAACTTTTCCGATGAATTAAATTTCAATAAATTTTAATGGGTTCGAATTGGATTTGGCAAGCAATCTTTATTAGTATTTTAGTGAGTGAAATTTTTATTAATTTTTTATATTAAATTGTGGATCAATTTGAACTAATTTTGGCTAAAATAATTGAAGTAGAGAGTTAATTAACACTCAGCACTTCAGTCATTATATTGTTTACTCTTGGTTGACTCATTCTTAGACTCGCTAAGCATGTGATAAAGTCATATAATCCTGATTAAAATATTACCAAATTTGAAATGATCAAAGTTAAATATTTTTTTTAGAAAAAGAAAATGCTATCCATTATAATTATCGCCCAAGTGAAAAATGATGTAGATGTGTGTACAAAATTATTTATTGTAACTTTAACTTAAAAGTTATCTATAAGCAATAATTTTGAATAAATTCCTTAGATTTCCCATCTCAACCACTTCCCAAAATTAATTCAATAACTTAACTTTTCACTAACCCAACCCATTAAACCAAGCATTATAATTATTGCTCTTAAAACATGATAGATGAGATGAATTATTCATAATTATACTCACTACTTGTGTGCTATTTAGCATGAATGAATGTTAAGTATGAACTTAAAAAAAATAAATTCATATTCAAAGTTCAATTTCAATTTTATGTCTAATACATAATCTTTAATAAATATCTTAACAAATTTTGAACTAAACTTGTGTCTAATCCATCTCTAACTTTTTTTCTACTTTTTTTTCCTGTAATTCATGACCTTCAAGTGAAAAAGTTGAATGGTTAGAGGTTATATTAATTTTATATCTGATAAATTTTGTAAATTTTAATAAATTTCGAAAATATTTGAGATCGATTAGACACAATACTAAAGTATAAGATATATTATATATACTATCTGCACTTAAGCATATGTAAATTGATTAAGACATTCTTTTTAATTAAAAGGTCGAAGTTTAAATTTCAACCTCCATAAATGGTTAAATTAAAGGAAAATTACCTATTAAATACTCTTTAGTTAAACACAGTTTTGAGTACCATTGAAAAACTTAAACATGTAATGTAATCTAAAATGTATTATTTTAGTCCTCTACCTTTAATTTCATTTTCTTTTAGTCCAAAAAATTTTAATGGTCTAAATTCAATATTTATACCTTTAATAAATATTAAATTTCATCATTCAAAAGTTAATTTTTGTGGAGATTGGTTAAATAATAATAATAATAATAATAATAATAATAATTATTATTATTATTATTATTATTATTATTATTATTATGTTAGAAATAAATATATTTTTAAAATTTATAAATAAAATGTTAACTCAAACTAAGTTTTTTAAAATTAATAATAAATTAATTGGATGGATTATATAGTTGGTAGAAGTATATCAACGATAGAGTCTATTATTAATAGGCTTTAAAAGTTAGATCTAAATTTTACTATATTTACAAATGTTATAATTATTAATACTTTAAATTTAATTGCTATATTTATTTATTATGTAACAAATTATGATGAGACGATGGATAAAAATAAATCATATAAAATTTGAACTTATATTACAGTGACGAATATAGAGAGAGAAAATGGGAAAAGGACATTTGTGTAATAATGGAAAAGAATAAGGGCATAAAGTAAAGAAAGAATCTTTAAATAGCACTCCTGAATCAAACGCACTACTACTACTTCACCCTTCACTTGGACAAAAAGAAAATTCCCATTTTCCCTTTCTTCTTCAACAAATCTCAAGAATCAAAATCAATGGGCAATTGTAATTGTTTGTTCGTCGACCAAAAACCCATCAGAATCATGAAAACCGACGGCAAAATCCTCGAATACAAATCCCCCACTAGAGTCTTCCAAGTCCTCTCCGATTTCTCCGGCCACCAAATCTCCGACGCCGTTCCAGTCACCCACCATCTCCACCGTACCGCCAAGCTCCTCTCCGGCCACCTCTATTTTCTGATCCCCACGGAAGCAGAGGAGAAAAAGCCGAAAAAGGCAGTCCGGTTTGCGGAACCAGAGAAGGAAATCGGCGGCGGGGTGGTCAGAATAAAAGTGGTTATGACGAAGAAGGAGCTGCAGGAGATGGTTGAAAGAGGGGGGATTACGGCGGAGGAAATGATTTGTAAGATAAAAAGTGGAAGTGGGGAAATTAATTGCAGAGAATTGGAGGGAGAGGATGAGGAATCGGAGTTGCAGAGATGGAAGCCGGTTCTTGAAAGTATACCGGAAAGTGAAGTTGCTTGCCAGTGTTAGCCAACTCCTTCCGTTTCCTATACTTTTTTTTTTCTTTTTTTCTTTTTTTCTTTTTAGTTTATGGTATACAGAGTAAAGTGTATAACAAACTTTTTAAAGATAATGAGAAAACAAGAAAGTTTTAATCACATAATTTATATTTTACTTTTTATTTTACTTTCACTCTCTTTACTTGAACCGTGACTTATCCATTGGATTGATTTTAGTTGAGTTTATCAGGATTCACGAATACCAACCTTCTTCCCAGTCTGGAAAAGTCGGTTTGCTTTTTCTGGTTTTGGAGCCCAAAAAGAACCAAATAGTTTTATAAGGAAAGGAATCAAATCCTGTATTCGTGGGTTGGGTTGAAGTAGTTTTTATATCAAATTTAATTATTTGGATTGTCCAGTTTTTAGATCTAATTTAATTATTCAGGTTGTCGATTTTTTCTAACTCAAACAATTCTTATTAAATAATGAACTCAATCTAACTCAACTATAAAATATTTGGGTTGGATTGGTTCAGATTACTCCATTCATTATATAAATTTTTATTTTAAAAAGAATAACATGTTAATATGTAAAAAAAAATTATCTAATTATTTTGACATTAGCAAATCAATTTTAATTTATATCATAAAAAATTGATTTTTATAATATTAAATAATTGTTGGATAATAGATAATAATCTAAAAAAATTCATGAAATTAAGTAAATTAAAATAAATATATGTATATATTTGTATTGAAAGTAAAAAAAAAAAAAAAAAAAAAATATTAATAATAAGTTTGAGTTGGCTCTGGTTCGAGTTATTTTAGGTGATTTCATGAACCAACCCAATCCATCAAGTTTTCATTTATTTGAACTCAATCCAAATCAAATGAGTTAATAATCCAACCTAAATCGTAGGGATTAGATTGGGTTGATTGGATTTTTCGGGTCATGAGATTCTTTGAACACTCCTATAAATTGATGTCCAATAAAGGTAAAAAAGAATGGATATCTTTCTATTCAATTTGGTTTATTATTGATTATTGGTTTGATTCTCCATTTTGAGTATTTTTTTTCTTCTAATTTTTTATTTTTATTTTTGCATTTGTTTTGAATTGTGTTTTTTTTTTTTCAAATAGATTGAAATTAGATTTTTCTTTTTTTTCTTTATTGGTATTTTTATAAATTATGAACAAACATACTCATAATAATTAGTCTTTTTAAATAACAAATATACATGCATCATAATAATTACAATACTAAAAGGCATCTAGAGTTAGAATTTATTAAGATGTCCAATTCTATACTAGAAAATCGAACCCAACTAGTAAATCGATTTGGTTCGATTTGATTTTTCGAATTTTTGTTGCATTACTATTCCTTAAAAAAAGGTTAAAATATTATTTTGATTTCAATACTTTAAATTTTATATTATTTTGGTCTTTGTGCTTTCAGAGGTCAAGTTTAGTCCTTATATTTGTAATAAATGTATAAATTAGTCACTGCAATTAGTTTATTGTTAATTTTTTTAAAAAGAAATTAGTCTATGTTAATATTCTCTTTATAAATTATAAAAATACATTTTACGAATACTAAAAAATAGTGAATTAAACTAAAAATCTTAAATTTGTTCGACAAAGTAAATCCTTAAAATATGGATGGGTTGGAGTTGGGAATCTTAAGCTAAGGTCACCAAAACACCTTCCTAGGTTTTGTAATTTTGTAAAATTTATTGATACCTATAAAGTTAATGTGACTATTTCTAAATTAAATTTTGAGAATGAATTGATTTAAATTTAATTTTCATTACCTATTCATGTTTAGATTTAAATTGAATCAATTACAACAATTAAATAGACTCATTAAACTAATTATTATTTTCAACTTATAAAAAACAACAATATTACTCTTTAATTCAAAACGAGCATGACTCAACTGACATAAGAGCGTATTATAAATTATGAGGTATGTAATTCAAATCTTTTTATCTTCATTGTACTAAAAAAATCTTGCTCTTGTAAAAGTGGACTAGGATACTTGTGTATAATTAAAGATTGGTGAAGAAATATTTGTGATCCTCTCACTCTTCCTTCTTGGCTTGGTGGTTGTATTTGTATATATATGTGCATGTTTGAGGTAGCTATTTCAATTTAAGAAAACAAAAATTTAGGTAAACAATTTTAATTTTTATTGTAACAATTTTATAATTCAAAATTTTACTTGGAACCACATGCATGATTCATGAGTATTTTTCTGCATTTACAATATTTAAAAAGTTTAATTATAATACTTTTATAGATTTTAGAATATATATATATATATATATATATATGAATTCAACCCAGATAAAGTCTCTTACTAATTGCCGATCCGATTATCGATTCATAGGATTAACTAAAAGAAAAGGAAGGTCACAAACAAGACTTTTTTAGATATCCTATAATTAGAGTATTGGCTAAGCTGGAGTTTTGCCGGCTAAGTATGGAACGCTAATTTTCTTTACTTTAACACTTCGTTCATTGCTAGTCTAGAGTAAGACATGCTACCTTAATGCACGAGACAGTTAGAAGGATTTTCACTCTTATTGAATCGATCTTCGAGACTAAAGGAATGAAAGCTCTATGAGTATTATATATATATATATATATACCCACTTAAATCTATAAAACTATTATAATTAAACTTTTAAATATTGTAAATGCAGAAAATTATTTCTATTTAAAATAATTAATTTCTAGGGAAAATTACCTTTTTAGTCCCCAAGTTTTGAACAATATGTGCGTTTGGTCCCTAAGTTTTGAAAATATACCTTTTTAGTCCCTTAGTTTATAAGAATAGGTCCATTTGGTCCTTGAGTTTTCAAAATATACCTTTTCAGTCCCTGAGTTTTTAAAAATAGGTATAAGAAATCTCTCAAATAATTTTTTATTATTAATTTAAATAATTATATGACATTTTAAATTATAAGAATAATTTTTAAAAACCATTTCGTTTATAAAACTATTTTTTCTAATTCTAAATATCATATAATTATTTTTAAAAAAATTAAAGAAAAAAAATACTCGGAGGACCTTTTAGACCTATTTTTAAAAACTCAGGGACTGAAAAGATATATTTTGAAAACTCAGGAACCAAATGGATCTATTCTTATAAACTGAGGGACTAAAAAGGTATATTTTTAAAACTTAGGGACCAAACGCACATATTGTTCAAAACTTGAGGACTAAAAAGATAATTTTCCCTAATTTCTATTTAGAAAGTAAAACAATTATTTTTCTCTCAAAAAAAAATTTAAAAAGTAAAGGAATTATAATTAGATATAGGATACGGGGAAGGTTGTTGTCTATTTAAAAGCACAAAAGTAAGATACAATGTAAGGCTTCAACGTTATTTTCTTTTTCTTCTTTTTTTTTTTTTTAAAAAATAATAATTATTAAAAATATGACAATTATTATTAATCTTAAAAAAAGGGGGAAAAGAGAGAAAGAAAGAAAGTCCCCAATCAGCTGCATGATGTTGATGGAAATTTGTTGGATGAATCTCTTTTTCTCTTTTTAGTTAAAATACAAATTTAATGTAGGAACAATTTTGAGTTTTTTACCATCTACTTCATTTCTAAATTCTTTTAAAAATCTGTTTTTTAAGTTTAAATAGGTGAGAAGTTTCGAACTACTAATTTTTTTTTTTTTTTATCAAGAGTATATACTTAAATCAGTTGAGCTCGGTTTAAATTGATAAAATAAATAAATAAAATCTAGATATATGTCATTTATATTTTGATTATAATTCAATTGAGCTTGTCATTAACATCTTTAATAAAAACACAAACTTGACATTCCCATGAAATTAATTGTACAACAAAAGGTAATTACAACTCATTAATTTCTAATTCAAATACACCATCAAAGGGGGATTATTCAATTTTTCATCTCACAATTATTGAATTAAAAAATATTATTTGATTGTAGCAATTTTGTAAAATTAGAAGATAATTGCTGATATTAAAAGTGTTCAAAATTTTAATGGTAAAAACTCCTATTTCACATACGGTTCTTGTAAAATTAAAAGGAAAATTTTCATAAATAGAAAAAATGTCAAACTATTTACAAAAAAAATAGCAAAAAAAAAAAAACATTGATAGACATTGATAGACTTCTATCAGCATCTATCAAGGACAAACTTCTATCATTTTTATTATTAATAGACTCTGATAAACTTCTATCGGCGTCTATCACAACTATCTAAAAATTTTGTTATTTGTGTAAATAGTTTCCCTTATTTTTCATCGGCGTCTACTACAACTATTTAAAAATTTTATTATTTTGTGTAAATAGTTTCCTTCTTTTTCTATTTTAAAAAAAAAATTCCAAATTAAAATAAATAAATATTTAAGAAGTGATTTACCATTCAAAAGTCAATATTGACAACAGAGAATTTGTGGTTTCAATAGAATATAATTAAAAAATGAAAGTTAACCACAATTTTACTTAAGATATATTAGTGGCTAATCAGCTGGTTTTAACAATTTCAACCCTTTTTTTTTCTTTTTTTACAAATTGTGTATTAAAAAAATTCTAAAATGGATTATTTTGTAGATATAAGATAAGGAGGAAGAGATGATTAATGAGTCATATTAGCATAATAAAACTTTTTTCATGAGTATAATTATTGAAAACTATGGTGGCGTGATGCTTATTAGCTCCATAATGGGCAAGAGGGATTTAGTGCCATTTTTCATTATCAAAATGGCCATTTAGTGTTTCAAATGGTTGATTCAGTCAATTAATTAATTTCCCCAACTAAATTATAGCATCCAAATTTCATAACTACAAATTTTTCTCTAAGGTAAAGGTAAATTATTGAAAGTGGGCCTCTCTATGGGTGGCCTAATTAGGTAAGTACATAGTGTTAGGCCAAAATTAATACCTTCTTATCATTACAATTCCATAATAAACAGTGTTAGGCCAAAATTAATACCTTCTTATCATAACAATTCCATAATAAACAGTGTTAGGCCAAAATTAATACCTTCTTATCATAACAACAAAGATAGGTTATCAAAGAAGGCGTTAGTATCATGATCTCATATATGAATAACATAGAACAACATTTTTTAAATTTTGGAAACAACAGAGCAATTGACGAAGTTTTATTATAAAATCAACCTTTAAATAGTAACATAGTAACATAACAGGAAAAAACTTTTTCTTTTTTTGGTAATTTCTGAAAAAGTTTTTAAATTTTTTAAAACAAGAAACGAGAGATAGGTTATCAAATAAATTTGTTCTTCAAAAATTGAAAAATGAAAACGACAATGTTGTCAAGCAGACCATCAACATCCTAATCTCATATGTGAATAACATAGAACATTAGATTAGTTAGAAACTTTGAAACTTTAAGATGTTTGAGCCTCCAACATTTGAAATCTCTCTTTGTTACAATATTTACTATTTCTTATCTATCCTCTTTCTCCCTCTATGTTTATTTACTATTTCCTATCAAGTTTAAAATAGTATGTACCATAAACATAGATTATTATAACTTAGACTAAAGTAGTATGTACTACAAATACAGATTATTATAACCCACAGACTATAATAACCAACTTCACACGCCAAACGAGCCTTAAAATTTTTAGAAAATAAAAAACATTGAGGGAACACAGTCTTATGAGACATTATGAGTAACAAAGTACTCCTCATTATGATGTAAACAATAGGAAGGTATTGTTAAAGCGAGCTCAGCTTAACGGTAATAAGCATAATCTTCCTCTCTTAAAGTTGAAGGTTCGATCTTCATCTCCACATTTGTTGTACTAAAAAAAGCATTAATTAAACTACATGTTTCATCACTTCTTGCATTAGATTAAGCAGAGGAATGTTCACAATGTTTTTGTATCTTTGAGGGCCATAAAGTCCATGAGAGCAGAGGAATATCCTCAAAAACTGCCACCACTGTAAGAATGAAAGGAAATTACTAATAACATAAAGAATTTTAATAGACTATATAAACAAATACTGATGTTCACTTCGATGCCAAGTCAAACCGACTAAGACCAGCTAAACCGACATGGATATGGTGATCCCAAAAAAGCACGCGAGATAATTGACCAAAAAATAGAAAGAAAAAAAAACATCTGACAAGGATTTGGTCTGCTGCAGTCATTTCAGAACCTTGTGAAGACCATTTAAAGCGTAATTTATAATCTGTTTTATGCTTACAAATTTACTCTATTTGCAACTCAAATTTATTTTCTGAATTTCTATGATCTCACAAATTCTAAAAACAACATTTTTATGTTTTTATTGTATATAAATTTTAAATTTTAAAGTGCAAAATTATATTAAATAAAGATAAAATAGTTAAAAAAAAAAATAATATGTCATGTTATAAACTCAATTAATTTTTGTAAAATTAAAATAATGTATTATGTAATGTATAATATTACAAAATAATAAGTAAACAATTTTTTTAATATATAACATGTTCATAAATAAATTAATAGTTTATTCTCAACTAATATTTAATGAGTAACTACAACTAGTTTTATGATTTATAAATTAGTATCAAACACATTTTAAACTATTGTTTAAATTAGAATCTAGCTTCTGAATCCGCTAACAAATACATATTTAAAAACATGAATTACAAATATGTTTTCATTGGATCTTCTATTTTCAAATTTCTTACCAAACGGCCTTTAATCTTCCAAATGTCTCCATATAACTATTACAATTAAAAAGTATATTTTTTTTTCTCTCATCTGATTCTCTCCCATGTAACCCTACAACTCCCCTTCTCATTTCTGTTTTCTCCTCATTTCTCCCTTTTTGTTCCTTCTTCCTTCTATGTTTTCTGATATTCTCACCCTCCTCCTCACCTTATTTTTCTCTCCTTTTCTTTTTCTATCTTATTTCTTCTACCTATTTTCTCCTTTTCTTTGTTCTTTTCTTTATATAGTTCGTCCCCAACACAAAATAAATCAACTTTTTCTTTTTTTAGTTCACCTGCTACTCGAAACCAAGCAAAATCGACCTACCACCAACGTGGTTGATCGGTTGGCGTATTCACGTACTCCAAAACCGAGCAAAATTAACTACCAAATATCGATAGGTCAATGGTCGACATCAATTTGAGCCCAAATCCAATGACGACCGATAGATGTTCATCCCTACTCACAACCATTGCAATAGTCTAATTCTTCAGTGTCACTATCGTCTAAAGAACTATTATTATCATCATTATCAAATATATAATCCTATTATGAACGAGTCCTTCCATTCAACCAAATCAGGGCAGAAACTCCACATTGGAGTAGAAATTAATGGAATCCAATCAAGCACAAAACAATAAACTGATATCAATATCCATATTGGGGGAAGAAAAAGTATATCTTATTTCCCAAAATTCCACTTCACACCATCAATGACAGAGTTTCAAAAGGATCTGAAAGAATAATGCAGTTACGCAGAAATAGCAAAAACTACACGCTTCAAACATAATTTTGGAAATTATAAAAACATATGAGGGAAAAAGAAAGGAAGTACATGCTTTAGAGAGAGAGTGAAAGATGAATGATGAAGCCAATAAGTAGGGAAATTTTCATAAAGACCCAAAAAGATGTAAAAGAGAGAGCTTTAGAACTAAACCACTCTCAAATTGAGGGCATTCATGCAAAAGAAACCCAAGAAGCAATTTGTGGAGTGAGGTTTGTTCTGTTTCTCTGTGTATTGTAATTTGTAGTGGTTTTTTTTTATTGATTTTATACCTTTCTTGAGATTTGGAGCCCTCGGGTTACCACCTACTATGAGAGCATGTATGCATTGCAATGCCTCCCTGGGTCTTTCCTTTCTGGTTTAGTATTGCAGGGTAACTTAAACAAAACAACAATCCTCATTCATTAACAGATAAAAGTAATAAATTTTAACTTGGATCTAATTAAATCTTCTCTAACTTCGGGTATTGCCCAATATATCAGACATTCTCATTGAAGTGTATACCACTAAAGGTAAAGCCCCTGGAACTTAATTCCCAATCGTTACACTAGCAATGCAATTTTTTTCTATTCTCTTTTCTTGGATTCAACATGTTGAGTGGGGAAGTTCAAACCTCTGACCTATAGGTCTAGGATATATGCCTTAGCTCAATGGCTGGCAGCAAGCAATGCAATAATTGGATTGGGTATAAAGTATATTCGCCATATAAAGGAAAAGAAACACTAGAAAACAATGGTAGAAGGGAATTAACAAAAGGGTTGAGCTTTGCTTTGTCCTGACATGATACTTTTTGAATTCTACTGGATGTCATTACTTCCTGTGGATCCTGGGTTGGTCTTGCATTTTAATGTGAAGGGAAGAGGGGAAAAACTCCATCAACCCTTTCCAGGATGATAAAGCCATCATGCACTGCTATAGTGTTGAAATGGGTTCACAGTTGTGTACCCACACTGATTGGACCTCATCAGGCAAAGTTAAGTTTAAGTTTCATCCGATGAAACTTCAGAATTATAAGAGAGATGAGATGGTGAGTTCCTATAAGCAACCTTCTTTTTACTATCTAGTCTGAGAAAATTTTTCGTTACATGGGTGTTTGTTGCGGAGGCTGTGAGGAAACTGCATACCACACACTACGTTGGTTACACTTGAGGACAAGGTTGCTTCGAATACCAGGGGAGTTGTTAGGCCCCCAATCGTCAATATGTATTCTAGGAGTGGTAATAAAGGGATTGGACAGGGGACCATTGGATAGTAGAACGTTAGAATGTTTGTCAATACAGTTATTGGTCTGTTAGTATTATTATAGCCAGTTGTAGTGTGCTCTTCTTCTATGCTTGTATTTTGGATAGAACACAAGTTCTTGGGTTAGAGAGATTACCAGCACTCTCGAATATGCTGGGTTACTATCGTGCTGGCCAATTTTCTAGTTTCCTTGTAATCAAGCTAGTTTCAATAATCAAATAATTGTGAGGGTATCCTTACAGCTTTGTGGATGAGAGGTTGGACAAGGAGTTCATACCTCATATAGCAACATATAATAAGAGGTTGACTAGTTGCTAAGCCAAAGCAAGTTCAAGTTTCAGTGATATTAGTGCCTGTGCTTCTCTCTGCAAGATGCTTCGTAATCAATATTGAATATCCAGCCCATTTAAAGAAGAAATTACATTAAACATACTTGGAAATAAATACATAATAGAAGCAGAAGACTAAAAGCAAAATCATTACCCATTAAGTTTATAGTTGATGAAACAAAGCATGAACTGGGGCAAGCAAAGCTGTCGGGAGGTTCAAGACTGCTGAAATTTATGATTTCGTACTATGGAGGTTCTCACATTGATAATCTACAACTCTACCTGTTTATAAGACAAATTGATGAAGCCACTGCTTCTTCTTCTTCTTCTACTTTTGGGTGGGGATGAGTTAAATCAAATTTATATTGTATTCTTGAAAGGGAAAAGAGAGAGAAAATCAAATAATATTAGCATAGAAAACATTCTCCTCAAAGATTTTATCCTGTCTTTCATGTCTTTATTAAAGCCTTGCACATATCACTTCATTCGCCCATCTATCCGTCATCAAATGATCTTTGTTAACTACAAACATGGTGCATATGAGAAGTCTAACCTGGTGAGTATGAAAATTGATAAAAGTGCACAAGACGAAGCCACTTTATTAGGGGAAATGGATCAGACGTATGTGACATAAGCACCTAAAATCTTATCAGGCAGCGATACAACAATTAAATCGTGCATCTATACGTTTATGACAATAAATAGACCCATCTCGATTTGCTATGTAATATAGCCTGATAAAACAGGAACATTTGATTGGTAATTTCATAGATGAACAGGAATAACAAGAATGGACATCGAAAGACCACCATGCTCAAGAGTCAATATATAAGGTGGGCAAAATCCGACATGTAAAACTTATTTCAAAAAAAATAAATCAGATGACTAGTTGTTTATGACAATAAAATGGCCATAACCAATCATCGAGGAGACTATCATTCTTCTGATGGTCTTTGACCCAAAACTGAAATGTCCTCGTACCGTTTCTGCAGCAAAAGGGGTCACAATCAAAATTTAAAAGATAACATTCAGCCACAAAAAATGCTCATAGTAAGATGTTTCCAGGTTGAAGTTTTATCTCATACATTTGGCAACTACATTTGCAAAATTTATGTATGCCAATAAACACCTCCAATAACAAAAAAGGGATGAGGAAGGTTGAACAGGGTGGAGAGGAAACAAAAACTAAGCTGATGGGCAGACCATTGTTAAGATATTCATTTTGTTTTAGTTTCTCTTTTTTTTTCCTTTTATATATATATATATATATATATCCATAAGTGTTCAGGCCATTTCTCATTTTCATTTCTTAAGAAACACACACTTTAATATTTGCAAGTGTCCATGCTAGCTTGCACAAACCTTAACTATTTTCACAACAACTACTAGACGAACCTTGACTATTCTTACAATACAACCACCTGACCCCACTTTATATAGTTGCCTAGGTTATTCGTAGTATATCATATCTCAAATAGTTAGCCACCATAATTAAACTCATTCCCCTAAGCTCTTTACTATTTACATTGGCGCTTATTGACCTAGTTAAAAAACATATATATTTAATAATGTTTCCCATTTACTTTTTCAAAAACATTTCCAATTTCCTGTTAATTGGTTCCTCGTTGTTGGTTCAACATTTTGAAAACATTAATGAAATTGTTATCTTTATAGTTTTGGCTTATATATTGCATTATGCATAAACAATGTATAAAAGGAAATAAAAAAAAAAAGACACAAAATTTCGAACATTTTAGTCCACTCTCAGTAAAAATGAGAATAATAAACAAAAAATGGTTCACAAATTGGTCCAATTCAAAATGCAACTTAATGTTTAATATGATATGTGAAATGAGGTAGTGATGTTTGACTTCAGTTCTTGCACAGAAGCTTCGATAACCACTATCTGATGCTCTAATTAATAAATGCAGAACCAGTGTCGATTAGAGAAATAGACATCTCAAACTAAAGAAAAACAACCACAGGATAGTTATGTCATACCCCAACATTGTTGTATTCCCAGAGCTTGTGAACTCCATAATCCACAGCCTACAGCAGAAAAGCCAAAAGCAGTAAGAAGCTAATACTGATGCTCATAGTCTAACACAACCCAGAAAACTAAAATAATTTAAATTAAACAAATAACCAAAGGAACGCCAAATAATTTTGTAGCAAGTAATGGAATGCATATTCCAGCAAACGGTACAGAAGAATGAATGCAAAAACAGTTGACACCAATCTCAAACTCCAAAATGATGAAATACTTCACCCCTCAGATTTAACGAGCTATCAGATGAATAAATGAAAATTGTTTCAATGCATCGGGGGATAGGCAAGCCAACTGCATAATCCAAAAGTAAACAGGCTAAAACTCTACACGTTCATTTGGCGGGAACGAATTTACATGAAAATAAACGAGCATATCATTAGATATTCAAAGTTTCATATTCAACAGCCAAACCCATAGATCTCTTCACAGCAGCAAAATCAATAAATGAATTACTTCCAGAAGCGACTTCTGATCAAAACGTCCAATTTCCTCTCATTTTCAGCAATGGAGTATTCGATGCGAATTTACATGACGAGGAGAACATTAATAAACCAGTTCAATTCAGATTTCAACATTTCGACAAATAGAGATGGTTCCTACATCCCAATCTCGCTAATCCCGATAAACCAATCGACAAAGTAATACGGTCTATTGCCCACTGAGATTGTACTTTTATTCTCATTTCTCTCTATCCCTCAGCAAGCAGGTGGATAAAGAAACCAAAAAGATGAATCCAGTACACAATATAGACAAGATTTCTGATCCTTACCCGCTCTCCAACGAAAGCGCCGGCGATAATGAAGGTGACATAAACGGAATTCCGGCGCATAATAACTCTATAAAGCCCTTCAAAGAGGCCGCCTCCACTCCTACGCGCTGCAGAATCCATGGTCGTGCTAATCTGAACTTCTTTCCTTCTGATCTGTGTGAGTTAGGGTTCGCAGAGTTCCAGCGACGCTGTTGAAGTTGAGACGATTGACGGGGAAAGTTTCTTTGGTTATTGGATGATCGGTTCGATTCAAGCGAACCTCATAACGAACCGGTCTAATGCATGCGGTTCGCAACAGTTTTAAAAATTATTAAAATTAAAAATTAGTTGATGAACTTTAAGCACAATTTATAAATTATAATATTAATTTTTTTTCCAGTATCATAAAGGTAGGAGATTCGAACCATATACCATTAGGTTCACTTTGGCTATAATGAGTCTTTATGCTGAAAAAAATTAGTTTATAAATCGATTGAATTATAAATTTAGTCTCTAAATTAGGTAAGATTTTAAACTTTAAAATGTGTCAAATAAATTTTTTAATTTTCAACTTGCGTCTGACAAATTTTAATTTGAAGGTGTTCAATATTAGTGAAGAAAAATTTTAAGCAAAATCGAGAATTCTAGCCTTCTAATTTTTTTCCATCAATATGTGGGGTGGAGGATCGAACTTCTAACCTTGAGGTTAATAATATAGATTCATGTTAGTTAAGCTATGTTCATGTTGATCCTAACATTCCAATTATGTATATTGGTTTGGTTTGTGAATTTTTTTTTCTTTTGAAAATATGTCAAATAGTTTAGAAATTTATTTGATAGGAATTATATCTCTAAATTAGAGTTAATAATACATAAACGTTAAAGTTATTCAAACCGTTGACCTCAAAATAAATACTTGAAGTCTATAGTGCGGTATCTAGAAAGATAGATACCAACCATCTAAACGATTTCAATTTAGTTTTTGTAAATTAATGAAAACCATTGCAATGAAGTCAACGTTTGCAGTAATTTTTACAAATACTTTTTTATAAAAATATCAAAACTTCTACTTTATTTAGTTTTAACAATTACATAAATGAAAAATCAAACAACAAATTTAGAATGGTTATCGATGTTTTATTCACTAAACTATGCTTGAATTTACAAAAAAAAAAAAATCACCATATTTATTGATTTAGTGTATGAACTTTTATAAAATAATAATAATAATAATAACGCTTTAGTCCCTTAAATTTAATTTATAATGATTTAGTCCATGTATTTTCAACTTTCTAATAATTTAGTATTTGAATTTTATCATGTAACAACTTAGTCTTTGTACTATATTTTCAATTGTGTAACAATTTAGTCACTACCCTAAAAAACCTCATCAAACTTAATTATTGATTTTGATTATATAACGACTTAGTCTTTATAATATATAAACAAATTTAACCCTCAATCAATTAATCAATCTATATAGATAATAAAATTCATTAACTCTTAATAATATTTATCACGATAGAGACTAGATCATTACAAATTGTAAATTATACGAACTAAATTGATACTTGTTGAAGTTCATGGACTACACTGTTACAAATTTGAAAGTATACGAACTAAATTGTTACAAGTTAAAGTTCAATAATTAAATTGTTACTTTCATAAAAGTTTAAAGACTCAAAGTAATTTTTAATAAAATAATAATAATAATAATAATAATAATAATAATATAATTATCTAAACCTATTTTTTTTTCTCTTGAGTTGATACCTAAAAATGTTTCCACTTTATTTATATTAATGATGTAACTTCTGGAGTAATGAGAAAGATAGTAATTAAGGTCAACATTTTCACAATTTTATGAGAAACGTTGAGACTTGAAGAAAGAAAAACAAACCAAAGCAAACCCCACCAATGAAGGGAAAAATCAATTATGATGACAAAATTGCGCACACCTTCATTGTCAATAATGAAGAATTATTAACACATGCCTTTACCAACCTAATCCTTCTTTCTCACCATTTAATTTCCACGTCTTTTTAATATTTAAATGCACTTTTTTATGATTGTGACTTTAATTAGTTGAGTTATATTTAGGTTGACTTTTCTTTTTATACTATATATTTAGGTTAACTCAAATTTCTTATTCGTTATGCTTCATTTTCGTTATATCTTTTAATCTTTTCACTATCGATGTAGATTAAATTTTAGGTTAGAATTGCAAATTTAGTTTTAATACTTCGAATGTAGTTTCTGGTTTAACATAATTCAAAAATTAATGTTAACTTTAGTGATGTCATAAATTAATGATTTCATGTATGCTTTCAACATTTACTCATCAGTTTTGCCACGTTAATTTTCTTCCATCATAAATGGAAAAATATATTGTTATATTGGTTTTGTTTTAAAGTTCAAATTTTGAAATGAAAAATTTGAAAGTCTAGGAGCATAGTTGAAACCTAATTCAAAATTTTAGGTTATTTTATATTTATTTAATCCACATATTTGTAGCTTACCCGACAAAAACTATTTTTCATTTTTTTATAATTTTTAAATTATAGAGATCAAATTGAAATTAAATTCAAAGCATAAAAACAAAACTCGTTACCTAACCAGATCACACTTCATTTTATCACAATATTTTTGGGTAAAATTCGTTTTAGGAAAAACAATTAAAAATTGACCATTGACTTATCAAGTTGTATCAATTTTAATCTTAAAAATTCAATTTCATTAAATTGCACCTCAAATTTAGATAAGTGTTGAAAACTTTACCTTAAACTTTAATTGAAAGTATATGGACTAAAATTGAAAAAATTTCTAAGTATATGGACCAAAATGGTATTTTAATGAGTTAAAATACCATTTTGGTCTCCATACTTTGGAGTTTGTCCCGATACTTTCAAATGTCTAATTTTAGTTCATATATTTCAATAAAGCTTAAATTTAGTCTATACTACTAGTTTATTGTATATTTTTTCATTACTTTTTATTTTTTATTAGCATTTCATTATAAAATTTGAAAACATATTCACATATTGTGTTTTTGTTTTGCATGAAAATTATTTTTATTATTTAATCAATTTTGTTAAAAATTAACTTCGGTGGAAAGTTATTTAAAATTTATTTAAAGTACAAGAATTAAATTTATTTAACTTTATTTTTATAATTTTTTTTCTTGCTTTCTATTGAGGTTTGGCAGTAGAGGTCAACTAGAGGGAGCTAAGCAAGGTATTGGAAATGTGAAGTGGCGAGCCGCCGCCAGAAATGAAAAACTAAAACAGAGACTTCAGCCGCCGGCAACTAATTAAAGCAATTAATCAACTTTTTCTAAAATTTAAAAGCTTTCATTGGTGATTGGTGATTGGCCATTGCCTTTTTTCTTTTTAACCCATTGCCCATATTTTTATTATTAGGTTGGAATTGGATGATTCAATTCAAATCCTTCGAGATCCTCCAACTTCATATATTATTAAATTAAAAATTCCAAATATCATGTTAGGAAATTTTTAAAAATAGAAAAATAAAAAAAAAATTATTTAAACAAAATAATAAAAATTTTAAATAATTATGATAGACGTTGATAAAAATCTATTAGTAATAGAAATGATAAAAATCTATAAGTGATAGATGCTTATAGAAATCTATCATCTATTAGTGTTTTTTTTTTTTTTTTTGCTATTTTCTGTAAATAGTTTGACATTTTTTATTTATTTGTAAATTTTTCTATCATGTTCTATATTTTTAAAACTATATATTAATTTTAAAAATAATTACCAAACTTTTTCTTCTCATCTGCATCAATGATAGTGTTTACTATAATTCGTTAGTTTTTTTTATTAAAAAAATAAATAAATCTTTGGTATCGAAATCTTCAAGTTTCATACATGGAAGATCTTTAGATTAAATTATATGAAAAAACTCCTTAGTTTTAGGAAAGGTTTTATTTTATTATTATTATTTCTTTTTAATAAACGGTAGATTTTAATTATATCTCTATATTTTGAAATGGTGTAGTTTTATTATTGAGCGTTGTAATTTATCTAAAAAAAATATCATTTGAGAGTTTTTTTTTTGTTAAAATAATATAGAAATTGATTTGACAACTAACGTATAAAAATAGGAAGGTATATGTCACATTATTTACATCAAATTGTGAAGTTGATGTGTAAAAATGATTATGTAAATGATTTTTTTAAAAAAAAATGATTATGTAAATGATTTTGACTATATTTTTTAGATGAAATAAATTAGAATGATGACTTTAATTTTATATATTGTACACATTTTAATTTTTAGTCATTAGCTATCACACTAATTTTTATCCTTCATTTAATTAAAATTTATATTTTGGAATAATTTTTGTTCCAAAGCTAGGGAAAAATGAAACATTGGAAAACTTTTTTTTTAAAAAAAAAAAAATCTCAAAATCTAAAAGCATAATTGAAAACAACTCAAAAAAAAAAAAATTTAACAATATTTCTTTTTAAAATTTGATCCACATAACAATATGATTGTGTCCCATATATATATAGGATTAATATATAATTTTATTGTTAAACTAATTTCCCACTCCACTAATTAATCAATTTTTTTTTCATTTTTAAAAAGTGATAGTCAACAAGTATATAACACATGGTCACCTGCTGACCTGGAAGGCTTTTTCTTTCAAATCTCTTTTCTAATCGTCTATATGGCTACACACATATATATGGAAAAAAAAATCAATTCTCCCATACTTTAACTTGTCACATAAGTATTGATTTTTACCTTTCTTAAAAAAAAATAATTTCTAACTAAAACTTTTAATTTAATCAAATTAGAATAAACTTAGTTAACTGTTATTTTTTTCTTACCCTCTATTCAATTGCCTTGTGAACTCATTAAGCTAATTTAAATAAAAAGCAAAGCAAAAATCTCTGTGTGAACTCATTAATTTGAACCATTTCAAGTTTTGTGCAAAATTAAGTTCTATTAATGCATAAATTAACTTTAGTTTATAAGCATTTGGAAATTTTAACACAAATTTATCTCTAATGTCATTTTTATTTGAAATCACATTGATTACAAATCATCCATATATTCTATAATTCATTAAAAGCATTGATAATACTTATTTTACGAATTTTCAAACAAAAACATACATAAGTAGAAAATAAAATTGCAACGTTTTTCTTTTTTTCTTTTTTTTTAGAAGAAAAACTATTTTAAAAAGTTAAAGGTTGATAGCAACACTTATCTAAACATAAGGTACAATATAATGAAATTGAAAATTTAGGATCATTTTTTTTAATACCAACTTGATTTGGTTTATAGGTAAGATTTGATTTCTTTCCTACTTTCTATCTCTACAATTCAATTATCTTCCTTTACTCCATATATTTATGAATGAAAAAAATATATCAATTTTTATTTTGGAGCTAAGCTCACTTTCATATCAATTTTCTGTCCTTTTTTCCACTCTAAAATTTTATATTGTAAAATTGCAAGACATACATGTAAGTTTAGTATCAAAATTAACATATCAATCATATCATAATGTTTTTGGATAAGGCATTTATAAAATCCGATAATTCAAATACTATCTACAGTTGTTAAATCTAAACTATATACATCAAAAATAACATTTGTATCTCTAAACATAAATTCAAACCCATAATAAGATTTTAAATTTTCTTATTTCGTTGTAAATAAATAAAAATAATATTTACAAAGAAACTGAGAATCTTTGAATCTTGATGTCATACAAGTTTCTTTCCAACAACCAAAAATTAATTTATAAGGTTTGGTCAAGAAAAGATAAACCAAAATATGTATATATGTGATTATTAAAAAGCGTCACATCATGATCATGGGCGAATATACAATGCAATGCAACTACTCATTCCCAAAAACTCTTATCTACAACAAATCTTCGTCCCCAAATTCAACCAAAAAAAATTCAACTAAAACCAAAATTATTAAAAAAAAAAAATTGAAAAAGGACTATGAAATGGATGTTTTACCTTTCAGACCACAATGGAGTAGAAAATTTCTTGATGAATCGTTGTTCAAAGTTGAAACCGCATGTTCATCCAACGACAAATTCGATCGGATTCGGTCCTACCGAGCAAACATACAAATCAAAGCTGCCATTCTAAAATCTTCCGGCGGGCCCCGCCGGCGCGCACTAACCACGAGATGATCCCTCGCATGGCGGAAGAGTCAATGCTACACCTACGCCACCTCTATACCGAACTCGCTTACGCTCCACGAACTCGACCTTCTTCCCGATGCGAATCGTTGCATACCGCCCAAGGCAGGCGGTTCTGTTTCCTCGATTTTGCTTGGAAGAGGCGGCGGCGGTGGCGGAGGTGCTCTGATGTTCTGTTCGGGAGGCGAGTCTGTGAGTGACGACGAGGCAGTCGGTTCGACGACTGGTTGCCTTCTTCCACCGCTTCGGAAAATTTTAGCGCGGAAACTCGCGAAGAATCCTTTCTTCTGTTTTTCGACTGATTTCTCCTTTGCGGTTGTTGCTAGTTCTGGTTCTGACGAGTGATGGTGATTATTGATATTCTTCTGCCGATTTCGGTCCTTCTTCGATCTTACTTTCCCCATACACGATACCTTGGGAGAAGAAGGCTCGATCATTGACGAAACCGATTTTCCACCGGATCCTGACCGTTTCGGAAACAACCGAATGTTTCCAGACTTGCAATTGCGCCGATTCTTCGTATCGACATAGGCAGTGTTCTGAGGCTTCGGCAATCCGATAATCGACGCCTTCGACTTCAAATTCAACGAAAACCGCTGCGAATTCGAATTAGGTTGCGGATGCAAATTAGGATTCAAATTCGTGGAATTAGAACTGGCCTTAGTGGATTCTTTCCGCTCCAAGAAGGCGTTCCGATCGAACCAGTCGAACTCTGCGTCCTTGGAGAGCCAGAAAGATTCCGGCGGGAAGTCAGGAGGAACTTCCGCCCGATCTGGCTCCTCTTTCTCCTCATTCAATGGCAGCCGCTCCTTGTCGTCGTCGGCGGATTTCCGGTCGTCGCCGGCAACACCGCCGGTGAAGAAGGCCTGTAAATCTCCCTGTGGCATCATACAAAGAAATCGAAATCGAAAGAGAGGAAAATTTGAAAGATGCAAAAGAGAAAAATTCTTGAATTGAACGAATAATGAGTATGGAGATTCTTTTCTCTATCTTCTTCGGTGTGCTCCGTGCGCCAATTAGGTGAAGAAAAGCCTCTTTAATTTTAAATGGTTCTTCTGTAATTATAGCCATATTTTTGTGTAATTGTAATTATAATTTATTTAAACTTTTTTTTATTAAACTATATATTACAATTATAACTTTCAACGAAATTATTTTTCAAAAATATTAATTGGGTAAATTCAAACCTACTATTCCTTAATACTAAAAAAAAACCCTACTATTCCCTGAGTTGGACTCACTTGATTTTAATGTATTTATTTTATTTCCCACAAAATTAATCTTCTTATTCTTTTTTTAGACAAACTTGATCCTCGTTTTGAAGATTAATTAAATTAATAGCAACATAATTTTGTGGTAAAGCACAATTCCTTCATTGACATGAATATTCTTTCCTTTTTCATATAAACATTCTTAAAATATACACTTTTTTTTATATGCATTTCAAAAAAAAATTGATGGTCTATTACAACTAAATGAGAACTGAGAAAAATAAATATATATTTTTTTTCAAAAAAAAAGATAAATAAATAAATAAATATAAACAATATTTGGAGTTTCTTTCTTTAAAAAAATAGTTTTGGATTTTTTTTTCCTATTCTAGAATCATTTTAACTCACCTTGTCATGGTTAAAGTTCTAATGCAAATAAAATCATTCTCTATGTTGTTTTCAAAAATAAGTTTTATTTATTTATTATTTTTTTGGGGGGCAAGGGATACATAATTTTTTAAAAGAGGGGAAAAAGGCATTGAAGTTTTAATACGAGAGAGCATAAGAAATTAATTGGGATTATGGATTATTAGATTTTATTGTTCTTGTCAATATGAGAGATCTCGAGAAATTGTCATGAAACCCTGATGAAGCGTTCACGGGAATTACTCGTGAAGTCTTGAAATAAAGAAAAGTTTATTGAATAGCATGTGTGGCTGAGAAAGTCTCTTTTGTTGAAGTTGCGATAAAGCCTTTAGGTAGTATATGCTTAATAATTGAGCTTGATTTAAACGCATAAACTATATACCTCAGGCAATATATGTTGTCCATGTAAAGTAAGCAATTTTGCACTTAACTTATCTATCAAGTGAACATGTAATCTCTTTCATAATTGTTAGTTTTCCCAATATAGAAATAGGTGGGAATGAAAAAAATCTAACCTAATATAATAATTAGAATCCATATAATTTCCACCAAGTTTTGGAACTTATCTATTTAAACATTTGGTAATTTATCGCTAATTAAATTATCACAATGATATCTAAAATATATAGCATTTATCAACATAGGCTTGTGTAAATAAATGTGTTGTACTTAAAATGAATTTTTTTAAAAAAGAATCAATTATTAAAAAGTCGTGCTTTTATATAATATATGGAAATCTAGAAATTCCATTGAAAAGGGAGGGAGGTGGGACATGGATTAGGTAAAAGAAAAAACACAATGAAATAAATAAATAAATAATGATAGAAAATAAGAAACAAACAAGAAAGAAAAAAAAAGTAAGGTTATTTTCAAATATAAAAAATTAGTCAAACTATTTATAAATATAGAAAAATTTACTTGTCTATCAACGATAAATCACAATAGAATTCTATTGCTTGAGCATAGATAAGAATAGAAGTTTATCGCTCACACAATAGAATTCTATCACACTCTATCACGGATAGAAAGTGAAATTTTTCTACTAATTTCTTAAAAAAGATATATATATATATATATATATATATATATATATATATATTTGAAAATGGTTGTGCGATGATAATGCCAAATTATTTTACTCAAAGAAATAGAAAATTTTAATATTTAATGATCCAATTAACTGTTCCATGCAGTAGGCTGCGTCAAAGAATGCCCTTCTAGAAGTAGAAGTACATAATGGTTAAACACGCCCATAGAAATAGAAAATTATAAATTTTAATGACCCAAAATATCTTTTAAATCTAGTTTTAATTTCAACTCTAAATTTCAAAATATTACATTTTTAGTTCTTAAGTTTTGAATAAAAATGTTATAATTTTAATTTTGAAGTTTGAGTTTTGTTTTAAATTAGTTCATAGATTTTAAAATTTACACTTTTAACTAATATTCACTTTTAATTTTTGGTGTTAATGTCTATTAATCATTTTAAAATAATTATGAAGTAAAATTTTAAAATTAATTTTAATAATGATAAAAAAGAAAATGGTAAACTAACTCATTATGATTTATTATTTATGGTAAAAAAAAAAAAACTCCTCAGCAGTTTTTAATTTTATTTATTTGTTTATTATTAATATTATTTTAAGAAAATCTCAGCAATTGCCTTTTATAGTAATTGCCATCGCATTTTTCATAATTAAAAATCACTTGAGCCTTGACCATTTATTATTATATTATTTATTTTTTAGAATACTCTTGACTATTATTACTCACCAGTATTTCTGCAGTATTTTATTTCAAATTACAGATTTTATCATTTCATGACATTTACTCTTTTTTAGACAAAATTTACTCTATTATTATAATATTCGGATTATATTCTAATTGATATTTTAATTTGATAATTTCTACTAAAAAAATTGTCCAATCAATAAAAAGAATTAAGATAACAATTTATGATTAAATTACCAATTTAGTTCCTTAACTTTTAAGTTTGTGCAAAATAAATAAGTTTCTAAACTTTAAAAAAATTTCTAATGTCTCTTAATTTCAATTTTATGTTCGACATTTTTTTAAAATTCAATCCTATTTAACTACTTATGCAAATAATTCTTTATAATTTTTTTGATAATTCATAACAACTCATCTAAGTGATCTTAGGGGCCTAGCTTTTGGTAGTCACGAGAAGCAAAAATAAATAAATAAAAGATAAAATAAAAGTTTGAGTTAAAAGACTTTTCAATGGCTAAATGTTAAAAGACTTTTTTGGCAGTTGCAGTTGCCCATTGAAGAAATAACAGCCCGATTTCATGGAAAAGTCAATGGGAATGTTTGACTTTGGGACAATCTTTTATATCCAAATCTTTGTTTCTCACTTTCTCTCTCTACAGCTGCCATTAATTACCTTACTTTTTGTTTTTTTTTTTTTTTTAACCTTTTGTTTCTTTTTATTATTTTTAATCTACCCTTTGAACACAGTCAATAGCTGCCCTCTGGCTTTTAACTGGCAAGATTGGTTGGTTTTGAATATAGACTCAACAATGTAATGTTAGCTTTGTATTTTTACTAAAAATAGTATATTATATGACATATAATAAATCATATTCTATTAGCTTTACAAATCTAAAAGTATGTTATTTGAAAAAAAAAATGACTATCATTTCGAAATGGAAAAAAAATGCCATTGAAGAAAACTTGTGTCCTTTCAGTCATAGGATAAAGTTAGAATATAAAATATAGTTATGAAATTCCCCACATATCTCAGATATAATATGATATATCCTTTCAGATATAAGATTTTATGACTTTAAGCCATCGTAGATTAGCCTAGTAATAAAGGTATGAGTTTAAATAACTTAAAAGAAATGAGTTCAATCCATGATATCCACTTACCTAAGATTTAATATCTTACAAGTTTCTTTGATGAAAAATTTATAGTACTACATGAAAGTATCATACTCCATTTGTTCACACTATAAATTTATCTTCATAAATATTAGTGGACTCCATATTAATGTCAAAGGATCTCACTCTAATTTTAAAAGTACGCTGAAGTGACACATAATAAATAAAGGGAGTATAGAAAATTTTTCATACTCGGAAAACTTTTCATATTTTCATACTACTGAAATTTTTTCCATTTCCTCAACATTCAAATGTTGTAGGGTCAAACGGATTTTCTTGAGAGATTAGTCGAGATTAGCCCGAACACTTACAGACATTTAAAAAAATTATACAAATAAAGATAGTTATCCTTACTTGTATACCTATGATCTTTTTATTTAACTCATGATCATAAAAAATAGTTAATCAGTAGGTTGTAGTTGTAGAAGTCAACATCCAAAATAATAATAATAATAATAAGGGTAATACTGCGGTGCATCTCAAGATGCATCCTACCCTCATCACTCACATAAAAAAATTATTAAAATATTTCAAAAAAGAAATAAGAAGAATTTACCACGTGTCAAATTATGATGAAATAATTTAGTGGAATACATAAAGATAGATGCTACCCAAAATGCACCTAAATATTTTTCTAATAATAATGGGCCGAACCATTTTTCAAAGAATCAATTAGTCGAGGCCTCATAGAGTAGAAAAAGTGGCATTACATTGTAATAATCGAAATGGTATACATCTGGCAAAGAATTTCATTTTTTCATGCCACGAGGATACAAATGTGTAAGATATTATTATATCGAAATGACTTTGAATTATGGAGCCTTTAATACTTGAAAATGAAGATATCTTTAATAGTTCCACTTCATTAAAACCGTTATGCAAGCAACTTACACCTTGACAGTTGACACATTTTCTTTTTCTTTTTTTTTTTTTTTCAAATTTTAAACCATGTTTGCACAAACCACCTCAAAATCATCTTATAAAAACTATAAACTACCTTGCTATAAATGAATAATATATTACATATAAAAAAAGTTTTAACGTAAAATTTTACCTCCTAACTTTACTTTTAGCACAAAGGTGATAAAACATGGCTGAATATAGGTTTTAGTCCCTAATATTTGGGTGTCTTTTCAATATAGTTCATGTTATTTAAAATGTTACAATTTAGCTCGTGTATTTTAAATATTTTTTAATTGATTATCTTGTCATCAATAAATGTTAAAATTTGTTGATGATAAACTTATACGATATACTTAGTGAATTGAATTCATGAAAAATTAAAGGAAGAAAAAAAGTTATTTTATGAGGAAAATTCCTAATTCCTCCTAAATTTCTAAAAGAATTTGTAGAAATTTCAAGCTCTCTTAAATGAGTTTTTTCTCCACTAAACTTCCGCTAAAATTCACTATATAACCTAAGTTTATCAACCAAATTTATGAGAAACTAAATTGAAAAATATTAATGCATAAAAGATTGAATTTAACTTTATAAACAATAGGGACATTGAAGGAAAGGAACTCAAATATTATGGACTAAAACTTATATTTAGCAAGAGTGTTCTCTTTTGGCAGTGATGAGGCAGCCAATGCATTCTTGAAGGTGAAGGGAGGATGATTTTCTAGTGATGGGATTATTCTCTATTTCATGATGAATCTACAATAATGGTACTGAATGGAATGAAGTCCTGAACGTTTTATTTTTTTGCAGGTATTATCTTAGGGTTCACTAGCAACTCATGGTTAGTTCAAACAACACTTTCCCAATGTTCAAACCCCAATTTTGGATGATATAGATTTGTTATTTATGATTGACTTTCTAGTTCTCTTTCTAAACAAAATTAAGGGTCAAAGGAGGCTTCAGATCAAGTCTTTAGTAATTATATTCTAATGTATTTGACTATTTAATCTGACTTTTTCTTCAAAAGATTCTTTCTGCAATGGTAAAAGTTTCCAAATATGCTGGTTTCCATGATTAAGTTGATAGCCCATATCCTAAAGTCTAAACTAGCAAACTTAATATTATACAATGCATCAGGGGAAAAAAAAACAGTTTCATTACCTAGTGCAGGAACATTGTGGTAAAATTACAGAACAAGGAAATTGGAATGCCTAATGCGATGGTAAATAAAGACATCCAAGCAAAGGAGCATTAACCTGAATTTGTTAGGCATCTCTTTATAAGCTTTTGCTTAGTTTCCACTCCCAAAACCACGAGGACTCGGCCTTGTTCCTGAGTTTACAAATTGCTTCCTTGATTCGGATCTTCGCTTCCTTCGTGCAGTACCAGGAGGGGCCTGATGAGGTCACAACCATATCGTTCACATATCCGAACAAGGATTGAATAATTTATTAATAGAAGTTCATTTATTCAAGTTCTAACCAAAATATAGATCGAGTATAGAGAAAGAGGAGAAAAAAGGGGAACCTTTTGTTCGGCTTTAAGAGTTTCTTCAAGGTTGTTCAATGCAGGAATGGATCCACCTTCCATCACACCCATCAAATTCTTCATACGAACACGCATTTGGAAGAGTTGAGCCACGAGCTGGCTCACCTAGTGTTTTATAAAATCGTCTTCGTCAGTGGATTCCCAGATTATTTAAGGTGGTGGCGGAGGGGGAGTTCTAAGATGAAGATGGATGATCAACAATTTTTGCATGAAAGAAAGAACTTGCATACCTGCTGCTCTGTTTTCCCTGAATCTTGAGCAATTCTTTTCCTCCTTGCAGGTGATTCTGCCAACAATTCTGGCTTCTCCCTTTCCTCTGTGATTAAACAAGTGAAAAGTTGTCAGTAGAAGAGGTTCAGTGAGTAGAGATCAATAGAGGCAGAAGGAACAATATTTGATGTACTTAAATAGGCAAAAATATACACCGGTGGAAAATGACTGTTGCACTATTTCATTTTTATTAGGTACTTCTCTATGATACATACATGTACAAGGCATCTTCATCTTTATCTTTTAATAATAACTAGGCAACTTTCTAAGCTTGACATGTGACCACCCAAGTTAACAAGAAGCTTAATGCCCATTCAATCAGAATAATTGAGAAAACTTCTCATCTAGCAAAAACCTAATCCAATCGATCAAGCAAATGTAATGCACGCCCTCTAATAACAAAGAAGCAACATATGCATAACATGCATATGGTCCACGATTTATCATAGCCTCTTAAGCACGATATAGTATGAAATTCTCTCTCATGAAAGAAAGCAGCAGGAGAAAAGAAAATACCGGGAGTCATTGCTTCAATCATTGATTCCATTATTTTTAAACTCTTTTCTGCTTCTCGAACCTGGGCCGGAGTGACCTATGTGAAAAAACCGGAGTATTAGTTAAGAAGACAAATGTAAGAAATTGTAATTCCCATTAAACATCAAATACTGAAACCTGGAAACAGTCCCGTGATACCCATTTGAATTATTAGTGAATTGAAACACTAGCACCTCATAGTTGTGTATCTTTTTAGTGGCACAAAGAAAACTATGATGTAGAAGTTCAAAAGATTTGCATTCCCACCTTTCCCATACCAGGGATCATTCCAATGACACGAGTCATAGATCCCATCCGTGCAACTGCACGAGTTTGCTTCAGGAAATCATTGAAGTCAAATTTTGCACTCATTATCTTCTTTTGCAGTTCTTCTGCATCCTCTTGGCGCATCTACATACACAATTTGAGTTAAAAACTACAGACTTGTTTGAAAGTGAGAAAAAATAATTCCAACTTACCACTTCTTGTGCCTTCTCCACAAAAGAGAGGACATCTCCCATTCCTAAGATTCTTCCTGCCATACGGTCTGGATAAAATGGTTCAAGGTCCTCCATACGTTCTCCACGGCCTACAAGCTTGATTGGCTTTCCTGATACCTGTAAAAAAATTAATAGACAAATCGAATAGATTGCTAAATTTATCCAGTGCTATTGTCAATTTAAAGATACTGACCGTGCGCATAAACATAAAGAACTGAGCTAAAAAAACATGCCCCAGTAAATTAATTCTTGAACAAGCTTATGTGCATTAGTTTAGCGAAAGGACATGCCTCTTTGACACTCAAAGCTGCTCCACCTCTTGAATCTCCGTCTAGCTTTGTCAGAATAGAACCTGTGATCCCTATCTCAATGTTGAATGTTGTGACCAAAGCTGCAAAACCACATAAGATGGCAATAGGCTTAATTGTCCTCTAAGTTATTTTAATACTTGTCTCCCAAGGTTGCTGAATGAAGTACCTGCAGCTTCTTGACCAGTCATGGCATCCACAACAAGGAGCACTTCGGTTGGATTGATTACTCGTTTCACTTCTTTTAATTCATCCATCATGGCCTTGTCTATCTGTTCAATTTTTAAACGAGTAGAATTTTTCAGAAGTATAATAAATGAATGGCAGACAGTCTTCAATGTGTACTACATTGTTATGGACCATCCAAGTATTTTTTGCAACAAAAATAATGAGCACCTGAAGCCTTCCAGCAGTATCCACGATTACTACATCTAATTTATTTTTTCGAGCCTCTTGTAGACCTTGTTTTGCAATGTCTGAAGGCTTAACCTCAGTACCTGCTGTATAAACAGGCACCCCCACCTGTAATTCACTATGACCAAAAGTGAGGTTAAAATAATTACTAAGAATTATATGTAGATAAGTTCATAACTCTTTATCAGACGCAAACATCACGCTCCATTTGAATAATTTATTGACTAATTTTGAATGACAAGAACTCTCATCCCGCATAACACCAACTATGATCACCCAGCTACACGCACTACATAGAAAACAACACAATGAGACTTATTGAACAAGCTCCGATTCTAGGCACCACTCACAATCTAAAAGCAGAGGCGATTAAACTCATCTCCAATTTCCCTTTTGAGCCAAACTTCTTCACTACATTCTATATCAGAATATTTCCCAAAAGTATTAGTAGCGGCTGCTTAGGAAACGAACAAGCAGATTGTTACCCATTAAAATCATCGAACTAATAATTCTTAACTCCTGAATTTAAACTACAACCCTGTACAAAATTTCTAAATAAGTTATCACCTTAACACCAAATCTTAAAGGATAATTACCAACAAGAGCAATCAAGGAGCATGTGGTCCCTCTTCCTATGCTAAGTAGTCCCTGTGAGTTTTGTCTGGAATTACTTCTTTCAGATATTTGGCTTTTCGCTAGCGCAGCACAGGGGCACCAGTGTTATGATTGAGGAGTTCCTTCTCCATCCACCCTTTCACGAGAAAGAGTCGCATTTTGTGGTTTGTAAGGGTGTGCGCTATTTTATAGGTTCTTTGGAAGGAGCAGAATAACAGAGTGTTTAGAGGGATGGAAAGGGATCCTAGTGATGTTTGGTCCCTTGTCAGATCCTATATTTCCCTCTAGGCTATGATTTCAAAAACTTTTTTATAAAACTATTCTATAGGAACTAATTTTGTATAGTTGGAGCACCTTTCTTTAGTGAGATATCCTTCTTTTGTGGGCTCGGTTTTTTGTATTCCCTTGGTATTCTTTCATTTCTTTTTCTCCATAAAATTTGTTTTCATTACTAAAAAGAAAAAAGGATTAGAAGTTCGCATTATCTTCACTAGAAACCTTTACATTTTATTCTATATGCAGACATGTCATGTCTTCATATTCCTGCTGAGTGAGTCCACCAAATAAGGTCTAAAACTAATTAACTAAATATCATTCCTCGCCCACCTGTGCTCAGCCTCATAAGTCATATCATATGCAAATAACACTATGGTTTACTACTCGGTGGTCAATAAGCAAAAGACATCGATGAGAATGAAATTTCATACCTGTTCACCCAAGATAACTAATTGGTCAATAGCAGCAGGTCTATACACATCTCCTGCCACCAGCATGCAACTTTTCCCCTGTACTCAACATTTTTTTTTTAAGAAAACATATTTGATTAAAAGGGATGACAGGAGGTAAAGCAGAGAGTAACCAACACAATACACACACTTAATTAGAGGAAGATGGAAAATGTAAACCACTTGTTTCTTGTACATAAAATTAATTTTTTTAAATTAAAAAAAAAAAAAAAAAAAAAAAAAAAAAAAAAAAACTTACTTGTTTCTTAAGATAATTGGCCAATTTTGCACAAACGGTTGTCTTTCCAACTCCTTGTAGACCAGCCAACAGTATGACAGTAGGGCCAGACTTTGAAAAAACAAGTTCAGAGACTTCTCCACCCATCAATTTCACAAGCTCATCGTGTACAATCTATAAGAGACAACAGCCGAATTCTGATTAAGCTACTAGATTACCTTAATAAACTGAAAAAACTACAATCTCAAATGTAACCCAGGATTCACCTATAATCAACAAAAATGTTACATAAACTATATAAAACCATGACCAATATGAAGTTATACGCACTAGTAAGATAGCTTCTATGCTATAGTCAACCACCAACAGTCGAAAATTAATGCTAATGTTGTAAACATTTTTTTTAATACCCATGCTAATGTAAACAACAAAAGATGATCCCAGACCTGACCCAATATAGACCCAAGATTTTGTAGGATGCAAATGCCAAAAACGGTTTCAATCTACAATACTTTCCATGTCTACTCTCGTTTACCCAAGGACACTTCCTCATATCCAGGACAAAACCAACGTATAAAGAAAATAGAACATGGTGTTCATTTGATAACATTTGCAAACTAGAGGAGACCTACTAATAGCAGTAGTACAACTTGAAGGGACTGCTAATTTCTGAAAAATAACCAAGTCACTAGAGGAGACCTACTAATAGCAGTAGTACAACTTGAAGGGACTGCTAATTTCTGAAAAATAACCAAGTCCACATGTACATTTGTAGCTGAAGGATTATGCGAGAATATATAGGTAAAACTCACGGTAGCTTATATACCTTAACCAATTGTTGATCAGGTCTCACTCCTCGAATCACACCAACACCAACAGCTTGGTCGCTGACAGCTTGCACAAACCTTCGTACAACAGGAAGGCTTACCTATATTAACCAAGCAGGACCCAAAAACCTTATTTTATACCTAAGAACTGATATACAACTAATGTAGCAGTTACTTACATCAGCCTCCAGAAGAGCTCTCCTAATATCTCGCATTGGCTCCACAATATTTTCCTTTGACAAAACCTCTAAAGGAAGATAATGTTCCATCAACAAAATGAATTTTCTAAGAATCAGCTGTTATCAGATCACATTTAAAGGAAAATAATTAAATGCTCCGGCAGAACAAATTAGTTCCTCTGAATTAGATCTTGTTTAATGTAACCTAAAAAAAGGAAGTGTGTTTGTGTGCATGTATATATAGTTTGGCTGAATCCCTATATTAAGTCCATTTTTCTTCGTTAAACAAACTAACAAGATTTGTAGTAATTCCACATTAGAAGGGAAACACCCCCCCCCTCCCACCCCACTCCACAGCACCCGCCCACCACCCCACCCCGATCCAATCTACTCATAAGTGAGATATCATTTACCAGCTCAGGTACTTCCAGTACAAGAACACTATGCAGGTAATTAAATGGCCATCTGATGTATTTAGCAAATCTTGAACATCTATTGCTTGACTGCATTTTATCATCAAACCATAATCAAAGTACTCCATGGATCACTCATGTATAGTGCACCTGTATAAAACAAACTTAAAATAAGGCAACCGATCAAAAGGATTAAAGATATACAGACCTTCTCCTTTGAGTTTGTTCCAAGCAGCCTCCAGGCCACTTGTCAACTGGCCAAACATTTCAGCTCGTACAACCCCACGCATCTCTCTCCTAGTGTTAGCAGTCTTGGCATGAAGCCAACCCCAAATCTCTGTCTGTGGACAAAATCAAAACTAAACCTAAGGAACCTAAGAAAGTATTATTTAAATTTAATAGTAAACAGCAAAATACTCAAGAATCCTCTCCAATTGACACAAATGGTAGCAAGACTAACGTCTACCAGTGGAAGAAACAAAAACACTATTTTCTCAAATTTCCCCTCAACAAGCAATCCACACCTGGAAATATTCACCATTTCTCTGTAACCATACATCCAGAACAATATTTCTAACCGGATGGAGTAACAAAATTTTAGCTCTCCTTTTAAAACAAAAAATGGAAATTAGTAAAACTACACAAAATTCTTCCTCAAAATCGCCATAAATTCCAGGCAACAAACAGAAAATAACTTAAATACGCAAGTAATAACTCAATCATCGTCTTACAGCGAACAAATTCCTCGAAGAGAGCGACTTCAAATTACTCGAACCAAGCCAAGAAGATGAAATACTCGAGGATTTTCTCCCGCAGTTTGAACCATGGCACAAGCTTCTACTCGCACAAGGAGATTGAGAATTCGAAGCCAAATGACGAGAAGTAACAGTCGAAATTTGCAATGCCTCCATTGCCAAATTCGACGATTTTCTCTTAGCTCCCCTTTCTCTGCAAGTCTCAGTATCTAATTTTCCTTTTATCCACTCAGAGATAACATATCCGATTTTTCGCTTATCCTCTTCAGTTCACATCTGAACCGTTTATTTTGATGACGTGGCAGCATCAACGCTCTTTGTTCAAACGCAGCGTATTGCTCTCTTCTTCAACCTCTAGACAAACGGGAAAAAAATCATCGCAGATCAAAATCTATGAACGCTCTCTCAACGCCATGGAACACTCAGCTCAGAGAATTAGCAAAGCGCTGCCAATATCTTCAAGCTCTAAGTCTGTATCCCCAAATGCTTCGCCATGGCGATCGCCCCAATGCCTTCACTTTCCCGTTTGCACTCAAATCCTGCGCGGCCCTCTCCCTCCCCATACTTGGCGAACAATTCCATGGTCAAATTATCAAAGTTGGGTGTGAAATTGAACCTTTTGTTCAAACTGGTTTGATTTCTATGTACTGCAGAGGCTCTTTGGTCGAGAATGCTCGTAAAGTGTTCAATGAGAATTCCCAGTCCAGAAAGCTTACTGTTTGCTACAATGCTTTGATTTCCGGCTACGTTTCGAATTCAAAATGTTCTGACGCGGTTCTTTTGTTTCGCCAAATGAATGAAGAGAGTGTCCCTGTTAATTCAGTTACATTGCTGGGTTTGATTCCGGTTTGTGTATCTCCGATTAATTTGGAGCTTGGATCTTCTCTACATGGCTCCACATTGAAATATGGATTGGATTCAGATGTCTCTGTTGTTAACTGCTTTATTACTATGTACATGAAATGTGGCTTGGTTAATTATGCACAGAAGCTGTTTGATGAAATGCCTGTGAAGGGTTTGATTTCTTGGAACGCTATGGTTTCTGGGTACGCACAAAATGGGATGGCAACTAATGTTTTGGAGCTCTATCATAATATGGATATGCATGGGGTTCACCCGGATCCTGTAACTCTTGTTGGGGTTTTATCATCTTGCGCCAACCTTGGGGCTCAGAGTGTTGGCCATGAGGTAGAATTTAAGATCCAGGCAAGTGGGTTTAGCAATAATCCGTTTCTAAATAATGCTTTGATCAACATGTACGCAAGGTGTGGCAACTTAACGAAGGCACAAGCTGTGTTTGATGAAATGCCTGAGAGAACATTAGTTTCATGGACAGCAATTATAGGTGGCTATGGAATGCATGGACATGGAGAAATTGCAGTGCAGCTTTTCAAAGAGATGATAACGAGTGGCATTATACCTGATGGAACTGCATTTGTGAGTGTCTTGTCTGCCTGTAGCCATGCAGGGCTCACTGATCAGGGCTTGGAATACTTCAAAATGATGAGGAGAAACTATCAATTGGAACCAGGTCCAGAGCATTATTCGTGTATGGTGGATCTTCTGGGGCGAGCAGGGCGGCTTAACGAAGCCCAAAATCTCATTGAATCCATGCCAATAAAGCCTGATGGTGCCGTCTGGGGAGCTCTTCTGGGTGCTTGTAAAATCCACAAGAATGTTGAGTTAGCAGAGTTGGCTTTTGAACGTGTAGTCGAGCTTGAACCTGCAAACATAGGATACTATGTCTTACTATCAAACATTTACTCCGATACCAAGAATTCAAAAGGGGTTTTGAGGATTCGGATTATGATGAAGGAGAGGAAGCTGAAGAAGGATCCTGGATGTAGCTATGTTGAATTGAAAGGCAGAGTTCATCCATTTGTAGTTGGGGATAGAAACCATCCTCGGGCTGAAGAGATATATAGAGTTTTGGAAGAGATAGAAGCGTTAGTGCAGGAATTTGGAGAGCCTAAGAAGGATGATAGAGAAGAAAGCAACAAAGATTTTATTACTGGAGTTGGAGTTCATAGTGAAAAATTGGCTGTTGCTTTTGGACTCCTGAATACCACGGCTGGGACTGAAGTTGTGATCATAAAAAATCTTAGGATATGTGAAGATTGTCACTTGTTTTTTAAGATGGTTAGCAAAATTGTCCATCGTCAATTAACTGTTAGAGATCCTACTCGCTTCCACCATTTTAGAAATGGGAGCTGTTCTTGTAAAGATTATTGGTAGAAAATCATGGACTTATTTAGTTTTGGTTAGATTGTAAATTCAGTCCTTGTTGTGTGCCTCTTAATCCTTGAACTTAGAACTTTACTGTCTTTAAATAAGTCTCTATCCACAAAATCTGAATATGTGATGGTTTCATAAATGGAGGCTAATAAACATGAACAGATGAATCTCATTAAGGACATGATGATTACAAATTAAAATTTGGACTTCTGGATTAAACCAGGAATCTCTATTCATCTGCTGCAACTAGATTGCATGACGTTGCCCCAGTGGAATACGTCCCTACTTCGATTACACAATATTAGGATTAGAAGCTTCTAAAAGCGTTTAGTGATTTTAATGTGATTAAAATCACTTCTATCATATTCAAAATTATTTTAAAATATTTTTTAATAATTCAAAATCAATTCAATATTTAATTTAATACATTTAAACACAATTTTCAAGTTCAAAATCCATATCAAATATGTCCTAAGCAAATCTTATTTTCCCCAACAGTATTGTGCTGTGGTAGGGAGAAAACAGTGAAATCTGGTTTGAAGATTATGATTGCAAAAGAACTGAATCAGATTTAAACTTAAAGCAAAGTCCATCACTAAAAGGTTGAAATCAGTTCTGGGTTTCCTTAGTATTTATCAAGTAGTCTATTCTTACACTCAAGATGGATCTGCATGCTTTATACCTTCAAAACTTGCAATGGAGTGCACACATACAAAAACGAACGTAAATTGAAGAGGGGTTTGATAATAAATTGGTCAATTTGGCAATGATCTCTGTTGGAACTACTTCTCTTTGGATTCTCTATAGAAAGATTAACGAGCACATTTCAAAGTGATACAGTGGTACTCATACACTTGGATTGTAATATAACTGGATCTTGCTGCTGTAGCAGAAGAGAGAATGTAAGGTTTTGTGAGAAAAATCTTACCTAATTAAATGAATCTCTCATTCCCAGAATAATACAGAAACCCCATTTGCTGAAATTATAATCCGCCTGTCCAGAATGATGGAGTACAAGAAGTCCATCTAAAATCCATAACATCCCAAAATTATACATACTATAGTTCCGAATGTTTTACTCACTCAATCTATAAAACAGATCAGCAGCAAGAATCTTAACCAACTTCGAACAGAACACATTCATAATCACTGCATCCTGTTTACAGGTTCAAGTGCTTCAACAGTGACCACACTATTGCCCCTAATTACCTGAAATGGAAACAAAAAAGGGCGATCAATCCTTGCACTATCGCAGTGTTAATCAATTAAAGCAAACATAGAGAAAGATTAGAGCACAAAATAACAGCGACGCACCACCATGCCAATATCAGTTTTCTCGTTGCCATTCACTTCCACGGTGTTGTCAACCACTAGATTCATAAATTGGTCAAACCCACGAAGAGTTCCAATTACCAAGCGATTAGCATTGAGTTTTACTGCAAAATCCAATTCAGAAGATCGTCAATTGTATACACATGGATTCAACATGCGAGATTTCGCAATCTCTCGATTTTACATGGAGTAACTGAAAAACTGATGTTCAACCTATGGCAGAAGACCATTAAATTTGGTCGAGAGATTCAACCTTCAGTACTATATCATCTAACGCTAAACCCTAAACCCTAGACTCGGAAGACTTAACTTCAGGATCCTCACATTACAAACAGACAAGTTGTTCTGTTTCAGTGCGCGATAAAATACACACCAATCAATAGCAAACGAAATGGTAAATCAAATGGCATAACTTCAAAGAAAACAAACATTTCCAACTTTTCCAGAATTAAACCGAGCCAGATAAAAAAAAATACGACAACGAAAAGGATTAACAAGCTCGTGAGGAACTGAACTTACTCTGAAGCTTCTTGTCCATGTATCTGCAAAAAGAAGGGAAAAAATGAGGACAGAATGAAAATAATCGAACCAAAAACACAATGAACAAGGTAAAAGTTAAGATGCACTTACTTTTTTAGATCCGGAGGCTGTCCTGACCTACTCATGGTGAAGAAAGAAAGAAAGAGATGTGAAGGGGTTTCTGCAGAACTGAGGTCAGTGAGATGGAAAAAAACCCTAATTAATCGAGAAGAAGGTCACAGCGAGTCTTCGGATTTTGTTCACCTGATGACGACATATTTGGGCCGAAAACTTCTTTTGGGCCTGATAAACTTGGGCCCACTATATGCTGATTTATTTAAAAATATACATATAGGGGTGTTGCGAGAATCGAACTCACGACCTCTCGCACCCGAAGCGAGAATCATACCACTAGACCAAACACCCTGTTACGAAGTAGGTGGCAAATCATATAAAATTGAAATATAGAGTTAAAATAATATGAAAACTATTTATTTCTATCGAAACTGCTTTGGGTAAACGTAAATCTTTATTGAATATTTTCGGTTTTTATTTTCATGCCTAAAATTGTTATAAAATATAGTTATGATGAAATATTAATCATAGTTTTGCCCATTTGATAATTATTTGATTTTTTAATTTTAAAAAATAAGCTTTTAAATATTATTTTTACCTATCATTTTTTATGTTCTTGTTATAAATATTCTGCTAATTTTTTTAAAAAAAATAGTTTTTAAAATTTATTTTAGTCTTTAAAATTTGTCTAAAAATCTAAGTGTTATTTTAACAAATATAATAATCATAATTAAAATTTTGGGAGGAAATAATAAAAAATTTCAAAACATACAACTAAAAACAAAATTATTATCAAACGAGAACTGAATAAACCAATTTCAATTTATCTTATTGATAGACAACTCAACTTACAGAGACTAACATACTTTTAATCTTCAATTTATTTGTTATGCCAAGCAAGAAAAAAAAAAGTGAAATTCAACTCATTTAAATTTGTTACAAAAAAGTCTAAATTTTTTTGCGAAAAAAAAATAATACTATATTCAGAAACTTGCCACAAGGGCATAAGAGTTACAACTGTCCTTAGATAGTTGGTTATATATCCACGCTGGATAATTGGAAAACCAATCAACATTAAGACCACAACTTCTAGCATTTGTAGTCACTTTATCAGCAAGACCATTACAACTTCGGTTACAGAAATGAAAGGAAATGGAAGATAAATTTTGTGCAAGTTTCCTGATTTCTTCAATCTTGCTTCATCATCATTCTAAGCTCAGCTTCATCATCATTCAGCAATTTAATAGCTTGAACACAGTCAGATTCGACAATCAAATTTGGGCAGTCTTGAGAAATAGCGAAACGAACCCACTCACGAATAGCAAGAATTACAATGACAATAATTATATGATAAACTTGTCAAGAGAATAATTGTTTTGCATAAATTGAAACGAACCCCCACAATTTTGCCTAAATTGTTTTGCATCACTTAACCTTACCAAGATAATAATTATATGATAAGCTTGCGTAGCGCCTTAAATTATTGATAAAAGCTAACCATGATGTGCATTTTTTAATATGTACGCTCTAAGAACATTGATAACATTATATAACGTATTTATGTGCAAATTTGCCTACACTTTATAAGTCTATAATTTTCATAAATGAAACTCGAGTAAAATAAAATTGGAAGAAGATTTTTTTCCAAAAGCTTAAATAGTTAATTAATTGTAGTTTTGTATTTTCTACCTTATTTAATTGACTGGTAAACTCTTTTTTTCTTTTTTAATCAATTGAATGGTAAACTTAATAATGAAACAGCTAATTAATTGTAGTTTTGTATTTTCAACCTTATTTAATTGACTGGTAAACTCTTTTTTTCTTTTTTAATCAATTGAATGGTAAACTTAGTAATGAAACAGAAAGTGTTCAATTATTAGAAAGGAAAAAGACACAATATTTTGGTCAAAGACATCATCAATATCAATATGAAAGTAAACGATTATTAGTTTCGAGTTGTGCATCGCCAAATCCAAATCCTCGGTCACACCAATTGAAACATAAATCCCAAGAAGCTGACTTTATAAGCGTTGAATAATACCCGTCAACGCATCGTGATTTCAAAATCGCCATCCTTAGGCCCAGCCCACTCGGCCCTTTTATTGGCCCAATTCTCTGTCCTTTATCACATTTTCAACACCCTTTTATTTCTCCAATCCCGTAGACATGTATAGTATAGTAGCCTGTTAAGAAAAATCAAATTTGACTTATTTGTACTCTTTCAAAATATTTATATGGCTGAGGTGAAGGTGAACAATGCAACCGATAAGATCGGTGTTGTTTTGATTGAGGCGTTTGAAAAATGTCTCTTTCTCATTTTGTGTCCTTGTAATAGGAATAGAACGGCTCATTGTGTAGCTTGTCATGCTGCCGGTTAGTTTTTTTTTTTTTTTTTTTTTTTTTTTTTTTTTTTTTTTTTTTTTTAATCTTTTTGTTTCTTCCAATTTGGAAGATTTTAAGAAAATTTAAGTTAGGTTGCTAATTTTCTCAGCTTTCTCGATTGGGTTTGCAATATTATTCTTGGTGACTTTTTGTTTCCGTTGTCCTATTGAGTTTAGGTTTTTATTAAGTTTATTTGTGTGTCTTGGTGACTTTTTGTTTTCGTTGTTCCCCTGAGTTTAAGGTTTTATCAAGCTTATTTGTGTCTTAGTGACTTTTTGTTTCCGTTGTATCCTTGGGGTAGGTTTTATCAAGTTTATTTGTATGTCTTGGTGACTTTTGTTTCCATTGTTCCCTTGAGTTTAGGTTTTTATCAAGTTTATTTGTGTGCACGTGTGTGAATTTTCCTCTTTTATATATATATATATATATATATATGACATGAATTAACAAAACTTGATTTTGTCCTCTATTCATTACTTTTATTTCTTTATTTTATTATCCACTTTCTAACAATGTTTTTAAAAATTAACCCAAACTTGTTTTTATAATTTTCAAAATTTGACTAAAAATCTAAATATTTATTAAATAAAGGTAAAAACTATAATAAGAAAATTTGGAAAAAAAAAATAAGCATAAATTTCAAAAACTAAAGATAGTTTTTTTTTTTTTTTAAATTTTCAAAAAGCTATTAAATTAAGTGATATTTAAGTACAAAGGTAATAGATTGGATCTGTCAAATTATAGTATTAAAGTCTTGTCTAATAATGGTTTCATTTGTAGTTTCCATCTATAATAGTTATGTTTGTTTTGTGCTCACATCTATATTTGGTACATGTTTCACTTTAAAATTCTAATTTTCAAAAAACAAAATTATGTTGCCACAAAAATTAAAGATAGTTTAGATTCTTAAAACATGTTTAGAAAACATATAACAAAACAAAGAAACATGTTTTAGTTTTTTGGAATGGTTAATTTCTTATTTTAATCATGATGTTAGAAATTTTATCTCTTTGTTAGAAGTTGGCAGGTCAATAAAATCAAATAAATAACATTACTAAGGCTCCATTTGATAATAATTATGTTACTTGTTTCTTAAAAAATGAAGAACTGAAATAGAAAACAAGAAACGAAAACATTATAAAACAGGCCAAAAAAACTTCTACTAAACTAAATGTTCCTTAAAAAGGATTTATTATAGGTTGGTTTTCAAACCATCTAAAAAACATATCAATAGGTGCAATGTGCACATGTTTTTTAAATTAAATTAATTTAATTAATACTTAAATAAGTAACCATTTAAATGGCTGTAGATAAAATATAATAATGGTCTAATTAAGATCCATAAACATTCAATTAGTGGTGCCACTAAAGCAGATTTCAATTTGTTAATGTAAAAAGATTGAGTATTTTTCTTTTTAGTTCAAAGATATGCATGGTAGAAAATTTAAATCTCTAACCTACAAAAAAAAATTAAACATATTAATATATGATTACGGTATTCAATAGATATGTTGCTCGAGACTATATATTGATAGTGAGAATTGCCCATATTTAATGTTACTTGCATTTTGTCGAAGTAAATCACAAATTAAATTAAGAACGATCTATGGATCTCGGTAATTTTGTTGTAATTCCATGCTTAAGTTTCACAGAAACAAATCGGTTGTTTTCAAATATAAAAAATGAGCAAAACTATTTATAAATATAGAAAATTTTTACTATCTATCAGCAATAGACCGAAATAGAATTCTATCGCTTCTTTATTATTGATAGACAATAAAAAATTTCTGTATTAGTAAATAGTTTTATATATATATTTTTTTTTGTTTATGGTAGTTTTTCAAAAAAAAAATAGGAAAAGGAAAAAAAAAAACTATACTTATTTTAATACATGCTTCTAAAAACAGAGCTTGTTGTTTACAAAAACCCATGGTATATATCATAATAGCTCCTAAAGATTCAACCCTCGGACTCTTTCTTAAATCTTTTCGCTATTTATTGTTAATTTCATCGATTCACTTTATTTTGTGTAAGATGTAACGCCATTTTAAATCAAATCATTCGTATTCATAAAATTATGGTCTCTCCTTTCTTACAAATAAATAAAATTTACACTTAGTGATCCCCACCATCATTTACTCACATTCTACAACTTGCATTTTTGTTTAGTAAAAAATATAAGTCAATTCAAGTACAACTGAAACTCAATACAATAAGACATAAATTATTATTTCAAATTAAAATCTATAATTCGATATTTCACTTTGTAATTTTTGAACTACAAATAATATGAAGCTAAGTCTAAGAAACTAAGTCTAATTTTGCCAACTGGGTCACAAACAAAAGGGTTAAAAAGTAAAAATAATATATTAAAAAATCATTTTAAAAAGAAACGTGAGAGAAACACAAGCTAATTTTTTTCTACCTTTTTTTGTAGAGAGAAACTTTTTTACTTTCAAGCGTTTAGTTTTAAACAAAAGCCAATTCAAACCACAACGCTCTCACCAACCCACCCCCAAAAAATAATAAATAAATAAGATTTATTTATAAAAAAAAAAAAAAAAAAAAAAAAAAAAAATTAGATTAATTAAGCAACCAGTCATGCTGACCACAATCATTATTCTCTCTCTAGAAACATGGTATTTCCTCTTTCCTGTGTAACTTCCATATAATTAACTAATTAATGTATTCTGAAAAAAAAAACACTAATTAATGTACGGGTAATTAGATAAAAGGAAATTCATAAATTATTCTGCAGCAGTTAGTTGGATTCTCTGACAAATTATCTTATTTTCAATTTTTTAGAAAAGGTTTTTCAGTTCCAATTTATTTTACTGAAATTTGTTTGTTTTTTTAATTTCAAACAATAAATCTAAGCTTATATTAAAATTAAAAGATAAGGTAGGTAATAGCGGTCCCCCCCCCCCCCCCCCCCCCCCCCCCAAAAAAAAAAAAAAAAAAAAAAAATTAATAATCAACTTTTTGTAGTAAACAAAGCTTGGTTTAATTTTCAAATATTTTGAGTCAATTTGTGTGTTTTTAAAAAACTGTTACAACAAAAGAGAGATTTATAGTTAAAAAAAAAAAAAAAAAAAACTTACTTTAAAAATGAGGTTTAGTTTTAGTTTTGGTTTTGGTTTTTATTTTTTTAAGTTCAGTTAAATTAAAATGACAGAATATGTAAAGGCAATAAAATGTTGCTTCTGTATTGTTAATTAGAATCTACTTTTGAAAGAAAAGTTTCTATGAAAAATGCACTTTTTTCCCCTTTTTAACAAAATAAAAATAAATAATTTGCACCCCTTTAGTTTTTGAAGTACATGCAATCTATGATGTAGTTGATACTTGATAACGACTCTCAGCTCTATATATCTATATATATTATATATATAAATCTTTGGATAATAATTAATAATTCTCTACTTATTTTAAACTTTAAAACCCCAACTAGTTTATTTGCCTAGTAGCTATTTCTTTTGAAAAGGAAACAAATTCTAAGTCTTATATATATATATATATATATATATATGAATTTAAACTATAAAACAAATAAAATTTTAAAAAATGATAAAACCAAAAAAGAGAACATCATAAAACAAGTGGAAATTTTCGTTTATATAAAATTGGTTAAACTATCCTTTTGGTCACTATACTCTCAAATAAAATGTAGATTTCTAGGCTCCTAATTAAATATTAGAAAAAAAATATCAAACAATTTACAAATATATAAAAATTTTACTGTCTATCAGCGATAGACCGCAATAAAATTCTATCACGATATTCTATCGCGATCTATTGCTGATAGACAATGAATTTTTTCTATATTTGTAAATAGTTTGACTCAGTTTTCTATATTTGAAAACAATCCTAAAAATTATTGTTATTATTTAACTAAATTTAATTTAAAAAATGAAAAATTAAATTTAAGATTTATTAAAAGTAAAGACACTAAAATTGAATGAAATTCAAATTATAGAGACTAAAATAGTTTTTAAGAAATAAAATTTTATTTTAAAATCGTAAAAGTAGCTCAAATTAAATTTAGAAGCTTCCATTATATATCCATGAAATGAAAGGATAATAGCAAGAAAATAATAATAATAATAATAATAAATAATAAAGAAGTGGTTCATTTATTTGGTAATGTGAAATGTTCATTTTGCTAAATAAAAAGTTGGAAGTCAAAGGCAAAGGGTTTTCAATTATGATAAGTGGTTACCATTTTTTCAAACTGAAACACCTTCATATTCTCTCTTTTTAGTGGTTGAGCACCAAAGTCCAATATTTTATGCCGCTCCCTTTGAATAAACATGTCATTTCTTGGTGTCTTTTCCAATCATATATTTTTTACTACAATATTATTAGGTATGAAACTATATATAAACAAAAGTTTAATTTCTAAAGTTAGAGGGTGTAATCGTCATAGTTTTTAATGGAATGTCGATGTTAAACTAAATTTATGTCAACTTGCAGTTGCAAGTATATCAAAAGTCCAAGAAATCAACGTTTTTCTGATAAGGAACAATTACATTGTTAAATTGACTGATATTGGTCCCAAAATTAGTCGGTAGGTTATTTAACTTATATTTTCAACAATATGTAACAATAATTAAAGATGGTAGTTGATTCTTGAAAGCACGTGAAGTTTAGGATTTATTAGATAGAAAGATTGTGTGTAGATAAAGTAACTAGTTGGAAATATATATATATATATATATATATATATATATATATTAATGAAAAATGTCCGTAAATAACTCATATATGTGTGTGTATATATATATTAAGAAAGACTAATATATGTTGGAAATAGATTTAGTTAGAAAAAAATGTATATAAACTAATGAGAGGAAATACACGTGGTAAAGAAATTCAAAATTAAAAATTGATATATCAACAAAAAAAAAAAAAATCATGAATTTTGACATTTTCATGTGATACACACTTTTCAAACTCATGACTTAAACCAATGAGTTTTTCCCAAACCATATGTTAAAATTATATCTGAAGTCAATATGTCATACTTAGTTTAATTTGTCCTATATGTTTTTGAAGTTTCATGGTCGTTACTATCATTTATTTTACTAAATTATATCTAGTATTAATGAAAAGTAGTAGTTAAATTATATTTGAAGTCAATATGTCATACTTAGTTTAATTTTTTCTATATGTTATTGAAGTTTTTAGGGTCGTTATCACTTGTTTTACTAAATATATCTCGTATTAATGAAAAGTAGTAGTCAATAACATAACTTGATAAGTATAAGGTATAGTTTGATTTTTCATATCATTCGCAAATTGATATAAAATGTATACTCTTGACCAAAATGTCTTAACTTTCAATTTTGCGTCTATTGGATTCTTAAAGATTTTGAAATTTTTAAAAATTAATCGATCTATTAAATATAAATTTGAATTTTATGTCTAATAAAACCTGAAATTTTTAATTTTATGCATGGTAGATTCATGAATTTTATGAAGCTCAAAGATCAAGTAGATATAGAGACTAATTTTGTAATTTAATCTAAAATATTTTAGAGAACGAAATTAAAAAAGAAAAAACTAATTGCAACCATCACTCTAAAATATGGTAGTAGTTGCAATTATACCCTCAAACTTTCAATTATAAAAATCAAGCCCTCATATTTATACAAATGTTAAAATTAGACTCTCAAACTTTTATAATTGGAGAAATTATAATAATTGTATAAATTTGAGTGTTCAATTTTTATAATTATTATAAATTTGAGGATGAAAATTTCAAAATTCGTAGTAGTTTGAGGGCTCACTTAGTGATTTTTGCCATTTACACCTTAAATAAAAACATAGAATTGGAATAATTGAGACTCAATGAGTAACCGTCAAAGTCAATAGTCCAATATCTTTTTCTTTTTCTTTTTTTTTTTCTTTTTTTTCTTTTTTTTCTTTTTCAAATCCCTTTTATTCCTCTCCTTCTTCCCCAACCCGCCTCCTCCAATCTTGTATAAATCCTTTTTCAGACCTCCATTTTTTACATGTCCATGGATTCATAGCTTCATCTTCAAAAACCCTAGCCTACTCACCTCTGCAATTTCTTCCTTCCTTTCATTTTTCCTACAGATCAGAAAAATGCTAGGCAAGAAAATGGTCTCCTTCAAGAAACTCGCCAAGAAAGTGAAGGTCCGAGTCGGAACCGAGAGCGAAGCATCGCACAACGAGTGTTTGCTCACAGATCGGTATGAATTAACGGAGGATCACGATTATCAGTCGCCGTCGTCTCCGACCTCGACACCAACCGGCTCGTTCGCGATTTACGTCGGCGACGAACGGCAGCGTTTCGTCGTGCCGACGAGCTTCTTATCGCATCCGCTCTTCAGGATGCTGCTGGATAAAGCGTACAGAGAGTTCGGATTCGAGCAGAGGAATGCGCTTGTTGTTCCTTGTAGCGTCTCTGCTTTTCAAGAAATTGTGAGCGCTGTCGAATGTTGTAATGGCAGATTCGATTTCGGCGAGATTGTCGAGGAGTTTCTATAGAACAGACAAAATGCAGAGGAATATCAGTTCGCTAGGGTTTTGAATCGTTTGATCCTTTCGGTAGTGAAATTCATCGTCGATTAATTTCTGTTGAAAGATACCGAGGAGGAGGATTCGATTCGATTCGATTGAATTCGGCCGATTTTACTGTTCGATTGGGTGTGAAATGTGAATCTCTTCATCTCAAAATTCAAATTCATATCCAATTCGATTCGATGATCCATTTTTCTTGGGAAATTGTGAAATCAGAGCTGTAATTGTGGGATGAAATTGAATTTGTAGTTGTAGTTTGTAATTAATATCATAATATGTATGAAGTGTTGTGTTTAGGTAATTTGTCAAATTTCTTGATTGTTTTTCATGGCAGCTGGCATTGGCGAGTAAACAAAGATTACAAGGAATGAACAACAAAGATGATTTTTTCTATTCTCCATTTTATTTATTTATTTTTTGGGCTAATTATAAAACTTCACCATGGTTGCAACTTTTTTACCTAAGTAGCAGGGCATGTTTCGCACAAAAAGTAAGATAAACTTTTATTTGGCCTTACTGTCCCACCAAAAAAAAAAAAAAAAAAAAAAAAAAAAAAAAAAAAAAAAAAATCAATCTCGACATGTGGACTTTGGTAAATAAAATGCATCAATTTCATAACTTAATAACTTTGATGTCACATGTAAACAATGCTCCAAACTAGTTATCTTATTCTTTACTCCAAGTGCTATACTCTTTAGTTTTTATTCAATTTGGTCCATTTACTTTTTAAAATGTTAAATTTAGGCATTATACTTTTAGGTTTGATTTAATTGGTCTCCCAGTTTTAAAATTTTCATTCTAGTTCATATATATATATGCACACTTTAAATTTTCAAAATTTTTAATTTGGTCTATTTACTTTTTAAAATGTTAAATTTTCATTTACTTTTTAATTTGGTACATGTCAATTTAATATTTGAATTTTAAAAAAATTTCTGATCCTTTCATTTATATTTCAATAAATCTTATTCAAGCTCAAAAGAAATTGTGAGATTATATGGTTTCAAACAAAAAAAAAATGATGAGATGAGTCTAAAAACCCCCCTTTTCTTTTTTACATTTGCCTTTGAAATAGTATTATACATGGTGTATTTTCTTATGTCACTTTAAATAAAATCATCACTCCTTAGTTTAATTAACACGTCCCATCAAAATTTAGATTAGATTGCAAGGATAGTTGTAGTTATCTTTATTTACATTAATGAAGTTTTGTTTAAAAATAAATATGTTTCATGAAGACAAAGTTAATGAAAGAAAGGAGTAAAATTAGAATCCGAAGTTAAAAGGCATAATTGTTTTTGTTTGTTTGTTTTTTTTAGACAGAACACCAAATCTTAGGGTTTAAAAGACTTTAGAGAAAACAATTATGTTTTCTAAGAAATAATAGAATGAGACAAAGTGAGGCGTGCTGGTTGCCTGTTTTGGCTTTTTACGTTTGGAGGAAAAGTCAAAGTGCAATGAACCTACAAAAATAAGAATCAATCAATCAAAACAAGTGTTATGAGGAAAATTAAGGTTAATTTGATAATTATTTTGTTTTTTGTTTTTAGTTTTTGAAAATTACTTCTAGTCTCTAAACTTTTATAAAAGTAACAAGATAGTCCCTGATTTGTACAGTCTATCAAATAGACTGCGATAGAATTCTATATTTGTAAATAGTTTGATATTTTTTCTGTTTAGAGTAAATTTCTTAAAATTTAATGAAATTTCTTGTATAAATGAACCGATAAACTAATTAGGAACTCAATATTTTTATAAAATACAAGGTCTACATCATAAAATAAAATAAAAATTAACATCTAATTTTGATAATTGTTTTTATGTTAGGGACTAAGTTGTTACAAATTTGAAAGTATAAGGACTAAATTGATACATACTAAAGTTTGAGGACTAAATTGTTACAAAATTGAAAGTACATGGACTAAATCATTACAAACCAAAGTTCAGGGATTAAATTGTTATTTTCATGAAAGTTTAGGGACCAAAAGTATTTTTTAACATTTTTTTTAATAATGACTCTTTTGCCCTCACACTCACACCCTTCCCTCGTTTGTGCTCACCTTTTATATCTTTTATTTTTTTTATTTAATTTTATATTCATATTTTGTCTCCACATTCTTTCCTACTTTTTGTACCTCTACTTTTTTTAACCTTTGTGCCTTTTTTTTTTCATATAATTTTACCTTCCCTTATTGTTCTTAGATCTTTCAACAATTCCTATTTTGTTCTTATATCCTTTGTTTCAATTCCTATTTTCAAGAATTAGTAAATTGAAATTACTAATTTTTATACACATTCTTTAACAAATACAAATTTCTTCACACAATAACTACACACTTATCTTTTTTCCACCTTTTTAGGTAATAAATTCATAAATTTCATTTTTCTTTCCCCTAACTTCATTTTATTTGAGAGCTCAAAGTTGTCTAAATAAAAATTAAAAGTATTTGTTCTTCGTAAGAGAAACATTAAATTGTGATCGAATGAAGAGAATTTAAAATTTTATTTTGTTGAATGAAGAGATAACTTATATTAAAAAAATCTCAAGTATATATCATTATTAAAGTTATGGAAATTTTATTTTTATCAAGACCATTTAAAATTATAAATGATAACATATTTCTCCATATTATTTCTTTAATCATTTTTAAACTTCATTTTTAATATTTACAAAAAATTATATTTGTTTAACAATTTATATTTAATTATGTTTCAAATATTTTCAACTGCATCCAACACATTTCATATTCATTATAAATTAACTAAATAAAACATACATATAATTGTAGTCATCATCTCTTTCATTACTTTTAAATTTCACGTTAGATATTTACTATTTAAATTTAATTAAAAGCATATTTATTTAAAATTTTATGTTCTAAAGATTTTGAACCACGTGCATCGCACGTGTCATTTTACTAGTTGAGTACAAGAGTTGAATTCTTAGCAAATTTTAAAAACAAAAATAAGTTTTTAAAAACTACTTTTTTTAGTTTTCAAAATTTGGCTTAGTTTTTTGAAAACATGGATAAAAAGTAGATAAAAAAGCAAGACATTTAGGGGCAAGAGGGGTGTTTGTAGGCTTAATTTTAAAAAAGTAAAAGTAAAAAAATCAAATGGTTACCAAATAGGGTCTAAGGTTTCTTTTTTCATTTTAAAAAAACCATCAAGTTCAACTGACATAGAATTTGTACTGTCAACTTTAAGTGTAGAGGTTTAATTCTCACACTCTACGCATTATCAAAAGAAGGGGAAAAAATAAACAAAAGAATTGGTTCTCTCAAACCTATCTCCTTTGAATTGATGATACATTTCAAAAGGAAATTTAGATTCGATATCCATAGGGGGTGTTTGAGGCGTTGAGTCGAGTTCTGGAATTTGGAGTTAATATGTTGGAGTTAGGAAGATTGTTTTGAGGTGTAAAGTTGTAAGATGAGTTCAGTAAACACAGTTGAATTTGAGTTATCCAACACCGACTTATGAAGTTGACGAGCCAAACACGACCTTAAATTTTTAAGATATGTGTTCAGAGAAGGATTAATATAGTATTTCCTTAAAAAAAAAAACAAAAACAAAAACACATAGATATAGTATTCCTGAAAATTATATAAATGGTAGTGGATGAACTTTGTACTAGTAAATTCTTTTCTATTCAACAACCCAAAATTAGGAGTCATTTAAATATTTAACTTTTTGATTGATAGTATATGCCTTAATTATATATTCATTATTTTTTTTATTACAATAATGGTAAGAATGGGATCAAACTATGACAAATTATCGCTCAACTAAGCTTGATAGACTTAACTAATTTAGCAATTTTTATAATGATGTAACGACCTCCTTTTTAATTTTTAAAAATGGTGGCTGATTAATGAAATTAAATATTGTTTACATGTTGGTTATGATAGTTATTGTCTTATTGATAACAATCATTGAATGACATGCACTCTACTTAGTTGTTATATATTTTTTTTTATTACTTTTTAAAATTCAATATTGAATTATATTTTTTATTCAATTCCATTTTTAAATCAAAATAGTCAATAAATTTAAATATTTTCCCTCTATATAGATTCTTATGATATATTTAAAATTTCTTTTTATAATACATAAAAATGTGACAATAACTTGAACTCATTATCTTAAGTCTTTATTATTTGTGCCAAAACGGGTGTGTTAATAACTACAAGGTCTGTAGTTCAAATCTTCTACCTAAATTGTATTAAGAAAAGACTTTATTATTTTTAAATCACTAAAAAAACCTCCCGTAGTTTATAAAATAGCATTCTCATATTTCAAAGGAATTAAACAATCTTTTAAAAGATTCATCTTCATTTCTAAATTTAGTTAAGATTTCAATGCTATCTACTATCAATGGAGAGAGAGAGAGTTCTACTTAAAATACTTGTTCTTATAATTAAGTTCTTATTATGAATGAATTTAGAAATAAAAATTTTATGATTCTACAACAACACACTTTTTTTTTCTTCAACGTGTGGAGCATTTTCACGAAATTCATAGGAAGAAACAATTATTATCACTATTGTTTTTTTTTTCGGTCCTATAATTATTTTGACTTTAGGGATCTACATAAAACCTTTTTTTCCCTTAAAATGGTTCCGTCCTTTTTTAAAAAAACAGTCGACTCCTTTTTATTATTAACATAAATAGTGCATATTAAAAATGATCACAATAAAAATGCCAAATACTTATGTATTAAATAATTATTTTAACTTAAAAAAAACATTATTTCGATCCATTGGAATAAACATGTTTTTTTAATAGAAAAAGACGAACTTAAATAATCAAATTTTTAGTGATAATCTTAGTAAGCTACAACAGAATTAGACTCTCTAACAAGGAAGTTTGGTGATCTTCCATTGCCCGATAGATAAGATAATTAGTTAAACCATCGTGACAACGAGTATGACAAAAAGATATTTCCCCCACGCTTGAGATAGCTCATGACTTCAAACGCTTATGAGTCCTTAATATATTGATATTCTACATAATAATAAAAAAAACGAATAAAATTATATTGCCTACAAAGCTAATGAAAAATATGCAAATAATTGATGGATAGACTATATTTGGAATATTAGAATTAACCTAATATACAAACAATTCTCCAACCTTTCTATTTTTAACATATGAGTTTTCAAATTCATTAGTTAGATGACAAATATGAAAGAAAACTTTGAAAAGGTTGAAAATAAAGGGTTGCAATGCAGCTTACAAGTTTCGCCTTAGTCGAATGGGTCGATTCTTGGGTCGTGTTCACTCGCCATCAACATCCCCGTACAAAAACATGTTGGGCACATTACCTAAATAAACATATAAGTTACCATAAATATAACAAACTCAACCATATATTAATATCACTTATCAAAGGCTTATTTTCATAAAGAAATTATTCGATGAGGCCATCATAAAGTGACTAATAGTTTTTTTTCCATTGGATGTATGAGCAAGAAGTACACCAAATTTATATCCAATAGTTCATGGTGGCATACAGATTTTTTAATCCACATCAAACGATTATTATTAGATAGCTAGACGGCCCCATTAAGTAATTTTTTTAGCATAGATTAGCATTAGCCTTTTGAAACAACTATTTTTTAGAAGCAAACTAATAGAAAAACCAACACTACAAAATCAAATCTTTCAACGCCAAAACAAGAAACCACTCAAGGTAAGGGATATGAAAGGCAACCGATCTTGCTCGCAAGGTTATTAGCCAAATGGTTACGTTGGCTATTAGTATGAGTAAAGAAAACCTCTCCAATAGTTTGAGCCACAGACTTGACGTTGTCAACAAAGAAAGCCACCTCGGTAAGGTCATTTCTATTGTATTAAAATATGTAGTACATTTATATGAAGTTATACAAAAAAAAAAAAAAAAACCATTAATGATCATATAGAAACATTAAAAAAATGAAAGAAGATATAATACAGTAACACAAGTTGGAATTTTTTTTTTTTTTAAAAAAATTATACTGCCGAACAAGTTGTTTTCAATAACAGATTTATTTCTAAACACGACAGAGTACCAGACCTATGATGCAAGATAATAGGTAATTCCAACGACTCTTGAATTAACAAAGAATATTTTTGATAAAATTTTGTACCTTTCCTGCACCAGAACAATTGAGACATCTTTGAGTTTTGGGCATTCGTAGAGGGCGGCTAGAAGAAGAAGCAGATAGTGAGATGGGGTCGGCACTTAAGCATACACCACTTGAAGAACATCGGGCACAAGCCAAATACCCTGTCCATAAGATTATGAAGGGATGGTTAAAAACTTTAAAGCCAAGGAAAATGATACGAAATTGGTTAACTTACAAATTCAATCCATAAACTTTGATGTTTGTACCTATTTGACTTCTAACGTTTAAAAAATGTCTAATATATCTCCGAATTTTCAATTTTGCGTCTAATAGATCATAAAATTTTTAAATTTGTGTCTAATAAGTTTTTGACATTCAATATTTTTTAGAATTCACAAATCTACTAGACACAATTAAAGGCGGATTTCATTAGACATAAAATTCAAGTTTATATCTAATAGATCAATTAATTTTTAAAAATTTTGAATATGTTAAGAATCTCATAGACACAAAATTGAAAGTTCATGAGCCTATTAGACATTTTAAAAGTTTAATGACTAATTAGACATAAAATTGCAAGCTTAAGGACCTATTAGGCACTTTTGAAAGTCTAAACTTAAACTTGGATGTAAGATCTTAAAATATACAGAATCGTTTCAAATTGGCACATACCAGTTCCATGACAATATTTGCACCTTTTTTTCTCTTGTTGCTCAACATTGTTAGCTTCAATTAACATCAAGGCCGAAATGACACCGACAGCTCCACCTGAAAATGACGCCACAATGGGATCCACTTGACTGAAATCGAAATTCAAAAAGAGAGAAATTGAAGCAGACACATGGTTCGTTAGAGACAAATATTGAATTAGCTACAGAACTCAAATTTAGAAAGAAGTTCGATTTAATGAAATACCTTAATTGCATAGGCAAATGCATGTTGCGGATGAAATCTTCGTACGAAGTACCACCTAATCCCAATTTTAGCTCCAGCTGCCATGGGAAGGGTTTTTTCAACAACATTTAGATGGTCGGAGCCATAAATAGGCAAGCATGAAATGTAGAAATTCATTGAGCATGATCATCAAGACTTCAATAAGTTAGTTATGCTTTGATTGAAAAAAAGGATCACATCACTATGATTCAGAACCCATGTTCTACCTTATTTTCCTGAAGCAGTAAATATTAGATCTATTCGACCCAACTTGTAGCTCGCATGGTAAAGCACACAATATCTGATAACTATTCACTCTCAAGTCTCATATATGAAGAGTTCCTAACAGAAGATATTAAGATACCTTATATTCCATCAAAATCCTTTTCTATTATGTTTCATATTTTCATGAATCTTAAAAAAAGGCCATCATCAGTTAAGTACGAACACACAAATAAGATATTTCTATTATTCTCAATAGAAGAGGGGGAAAAAATGAACTTACAGTTGGGGCAATGAGGCCACCAAATACAATTATTCCCCATATAACTGACAAGCTGGTTAAATATTGCTGCTTCAACGTCTTCGGTGTCTACAAAGGAGGAAGAGCAAAAATCACTTTGGTCAAATATCAATAGATAAAATTCACCAATCAATGACCCCGAGTAACTAAAACACAAAAGAGAGAAACAAGAAACATGGTGCATCGTATAAGACCCTTTTTTTCAGACTTGGCTATAATTGAACAGATGTAAAAAGTTCGGATACAATTTACCCATCCTTAAAGAAAGTGAACAACTGGATATTAACCACAACTAAAGTTCGTATGGGAATAGAAAAATGGGTTTCAGTTTTTACTTCCAAACTATGTCTGCAATCATCTCAATTATTTGTGATGGTTGTAACAGTCACGCACTAGCCTAGCATCTCTATTAGTGAAGCCATCTTCTGTAGGATGTCAATGTTTAGAACAATTTTGCAATGTAATAACGACCCTGAGCTTCCTGACGCTGGCAGTAAATAACAGCATTATAGCTTTTCGTTGTGCGAACATAACTCAACTAGTTTAAGCATATACCCTCAAGGTCAAAAGTTTGAATGTCTCTAACCCCACATGTCCTTAAACCCAAGAAAGAAAAAGAAAATAACTGAATATGTCGTGCTTATACGAAAGAAAATTTTGCCACTTACCACGTGGGGAAGAAAAGGAATAGATGATGGAATGTCAGGCATTTCATTCGCCTCTTCATTGTCATTCTCATCAATAACTTTTAGATTCTTTAAGCGTTGTTGAATTCGTAATCTTCTAACCTAACCATCGTTCACAGATAAATAGTTAGAACTGATCATTCGATTCCATTAGGTGATAGCTTTATGAACCAATGTAAAGGGAGAAAAAAATTGACGGATCCACTTCCAATTTGGAACCTAACCTCTTCCATTAGAAGAAAAATTTTATTACGACGACTCCTTATATTGTCTTGGATTTCCTGGAATTGCATCTGAACAAAATCCTGAACGGTTTCCGGTCCTTCTATGATACAGAAGTTACTGAAAAGCAATAGAACAAGCAAAGCAATAAATCCCATCGCACACACACAAATTTCGTCTACACAGACACTATAGAATAAATAAAACGAACTCCACAAATAAACCAGTAGCTTCTTCGTTAAATTTTCTTTTCAACTCTCTGCAAGTTCACAACCAGTTACTTTTCATAGTCGCCACCAAACTTCATCTAAGGAAAACAAAAAGAAACAACCAAAAACCAACCTGGGAGTGTTATCACTATCAGAGGGAACTGAACCAGACGCGCCATCGGACGAAGAAGAGCAGATGAGCGGCGATCGTCGGGAAGTGCCTCTAGAGGGTGAATTGATGGATTTGCAGCACCAATAGTCGATGGATAAGAAAATTGAAGTTCTGCAATGGCGAGAGGGCTTCAAATGTGAAATTGGGAGGCGAAAATGAGAGGAAGGAGCGAAGGTAGAAGGCAGTGACATTGAAAACAGCAAAAGAGAGAGATTAAGAGAGAAGAAAGCGAAGGATTAAGGGGATTTTGATGGAGAATTGGGAATTCGGAGGTTGAGAAATGAAAGAAGATGTGAGAATGAAGAAGGGGATAGGGTAATGCGATTGCGAAGCTTTAGTTTTGAGAAGCGTTTGCCAACTGCTTACCTACCAGTTCCTACTTGCCATTTTTGTACCTTTGCAGAAGGAGAATGAGGGGATTACTATAAAGTTAGAGCAAAAAGAATATTAAAAATATATATATATTTTTAGAAAAATGAAAAATTGTGTGGTGACAATTTATGATTAGAGACATGAGTGCAGAGATACACTTAAATATTTTTCATAAAGTTATTGCATTATATTTTTAACTACTATTTGAAGCTTACTCAAGGTTTAAAGTATCACCACGAATGTAGATGAAAAGGTTAAGAAAACGCTTTTGTCCATAATTTCATCCCTGAACTTTAGTTAATGATTTAGTCTCTTTGCAATTTCAAATTTATAATAATTAACTAACTTTAATAAATAATGATTTAGTCTTTATTGTAAAAAATATTATTAAGATTTAATGAAATTTTTTAGACATGTAAATCAATAAATTGGTTGGGATTCAAATTTTTTTAGAAACTATAAAGCCTAAGTCATTTCATAATAAAAATTGACACTTAATTTTGAAGAAATTTTTAATGAAAAAGACTAAATTATTACAAATTTCAGACTATTATTACTTAATAAAGTTAGGGATTGGATTGTTACAAATTTGTTAGTACAATTAATAAATTATACTAGCTAAAGTTTAAGGATTAAATTATTACTTCTATTAAAGTTTAGAGACTAAAAGTGTTTTTCAACCTAATAAAAACAAAAAATAAGCATAAAAAATATTTAAATTAATAATAAATATTTTACATTTTTAAATAATTAACATGTTTATAATTTATATAATATCATATGAGTGACATTTTATTACTTATTTTTTATGTTTCATGGATTTTTACGATATAATTGAAAATGAAAATATTGATTTACATTTCTACGTCGATATTGAACCTATATAAATGTGAAAATATCAACATATCAACAAAAATTTAATACCATGAGCTTACCACAAGTACACCATTGTTTATATGTTGTAAAAAATAAAATAAACAAGATACAACTTTACTAGTAAAACTTTTACTTTTACCAAATCACACCATATTTTAATTGAAAAATACCAAATCACACCATATTTTAATTGAAAAATACGTGGAGTGAAGATTCAAACTTTTGATATTTGAATAAAATAGCTCCACTCCACCTTTCTAACATTACATTGTAGAAAGTATTCAACTGAAGAGTGGAAACAATAACAAAACCAAAAGACATAAGAACATCCAAGTAATAACCCAAGGGGAAAACCAAGTAGCAAAGCCCCCATACCCATCGTGTGGATCTTCACTCCAAGACAATGCCTCCCCTCTACTGTATCTCTTTTTGGCATCACCAGTGATTAAACCTTCTTTTTCAGCTAATTTAATATGTGAAAGAATGTGAGAGAATACTTCCTTACTAGACTTCTCTCCAATCAACAGATCAGAATGCCCAAAACCATCCACAACCACCCTTTCATGTCTGAATTTTGGCTGATGCAACTTCATATATTTGTTGGCTAGAAAGGAAGTGAGAGGACTTACCAAAAGACTCCTTCCACCTGATATGTATAGCGTTGGGAATGCCATTCTCTCTGGATGTATCAAGTAATTGTTGTTCCCTTTGTCATCGACGATGAAACCGGCATTGCAAATTTTTCTGAGGTGAGGAAATGCTGCCATGGGGAGCATTGTGGAGCTTTCCTTGTTTAACCAGTGATGAAGAGAAGGACTCACATTTTCGTGCCAAAATGTGTTGCCAAATATGCCAGAGAAGACTTCACATTCATTGCAGGTGCACCTCTCGTACCGCGGTAACAAATGGGCTATCAATTTTAGGAGCTGATGCCTTCTGCTGATATAAGATGTTCCCAAGAGAGGGAGGATCTTGTTTTTTCCAAGTATAGCCATAGATATCTGCATAAAAGATTCCAAATGCGCCCAAAGAGTTTTATTTCGTTAATCATTAACCTAAAGAGAGATGAAACTTGGAGTTGTCTAATTAAGAGTCTAGGCGTTTTTCAGATCCTATTCAGTCACATTTTGACAATATTATTCAGAAAAGTATGAACTCGAGCTAATATTCGGAAAGTTGTACTCACTGGGACCAGAGGAAGCCACATTTTGACCATTGACGAAACGGTTAGCTTGAAAAACATTGAAGAGTTGGTACAAGAGAGGGAGGCCACACAAGAATTAGAGACATGTCCTCCCATGAGAGAAATGTGTGATGCCAAGCCTCCAACACAGTGTGCAACAATATGTACCTTTCTGCATGACGTATCCATTTCTAGGATCTTGTTGATTGCTGCAGAAAGAAATGAAAGATAAAAAGCTCATTGAAAACAAAGGAATTCAGTACTGGAAAAATCCAAGCGGCTAAATTTTTCTGAGAATATTACCAGCAGGGATGTCAAATCTGCCAATATCTGCTATTGTGAAATCGTTAGACGGATTTAGAGGGTGTAATCTAGATTGCAAAAGCCAGACATCATGCCCTTCTCCAAGTAAAGTTCTAGTTAAATCAGTGGGTTCTGTTGGCAGATAGTAACTCTCTGTTGAATAGCCATTAATCAGGATAACTGGATTGCGTTGTTTTCCTTCATGAACCCTTGATGGATATTGGGCACAGCTAAATTTTATGCAACTGATGGTAATTCCATCTTCTGCACAATACATATGAAAACGGCTGAGACAAGTTGAAAACAACAACAAGACATACAGAAATGAACGTTGACATCTTCTTAGAAGCGGGAATTAATATTTTCTCTCGAAAGTCTTTTCAAGTTTTAGTTCTGCATAAGGCCACTGACTTTAGACTTTAGTTAGTACCTGTTGTGATTTCAAAACGAGAAGTACATCCGTAGAGGTTTTCTAAGAACCCCACTGGTGTTAAGTTTTTGTAAGTCAACCGCGGTATCTGTAAGATATAGGTTCTCACAAAAGTCTTTAACAAAAGGCTGATGAACTGTCCTCTCTTTTCTCCCTTAAGGCTTAAGAAACTCTTGAGAAGTTCTAAAACAGAGATACTAAGTTCCCCTTCTAAAATGGAAACATCATTCATCGAACTGTTTTCTGCAACTTTTTCAACTGTCACATGCAGTGTTGTCGTCTCTCTCCAAGCATATAAACCAAAGAGATAAGGATTCAAGGTCTTCTTCCCCTTCAGAATATATCTGCATTTTAACTTTTTAGAATAAAATATAATTCTGCAGGGCATAACAATGTTATCCATAATATAAAATGATAAGTGGTACGGAAGTAGAATACAGCAAACAAGCTTAAACTCTCACCTTGAACCAGAGGAAGCTGCAAGGAGAAGGTGATAAGTCATATACTGAGTGAAGGGAGTTCTGCAACCAGTATCACACAAATTTACTTCCCCATCGATAATGTATAGATCGTCCTTCTCAATGGCCCGAAATTCTACATATCCACCAACTTTTCCTCTAAGAAGTGGATGACATTCTCCAAAACTTTCTTTTGATTGGTTGAAATCTTTCCAACCCTCGGAGTTCATCTTCATTATGAGAAAAACGGCACAAGGCATTCCTCCCACATAACCCTTCATGGTTTCCTTAACCATGACTATTGATCTCTGGGATCTATTTATATCTGTTTTGTGGATAGAATGCTTATTATCATTGATAGCAGAAAGTTCAATGCCATGTTGGCACTTGTACTTGAGAATATCACTCACAAGATGCTTGCTTACATGTTCAGAAACAATTGCGATTGTAAAAGATGGATTTACACCAACAGAACGTGGAATTAATGAAGCATCGCAAACATAGAGGCCTGGATGCACAGAAGCAGGATTCTTGGGATCAAAAACCTGACCACTGGCATTGCAAACACCACGAGAAGGATCAGATGCCACATTGCACCCACCTAAATGGTGAACTGATGTGCTTCGGTACCTTGAAATGAAAAGAACTCCCCCCAACTTTTTTGTGATTCTTTCAAAGACATTTACTTTTTGTGGTAGTAAAGGATCAAGTGGTGGAAAAAAAGAAATTTTATCTGTGTCCCTCTGCAACGTAATTTTCCCATCGCCCTTGTCATAACCCATTGCGTTCAGAACAATTGCTTGGCTGGCTTTGAGGCTCAGAACTTGTTTCAACTTATCTAAAATCCCATGGAAGAACCAGTAGCCATTGGGCCATCCATAAGTTGTAATGCCTTTAAAAAGCAGGTTAGGATAAGCCGAAGGAAGTACTGCACTCTATGGCACAAGGAAAAATAATTCAGTTAAAACTCGAAAGAGCAATTTTTAGAACTTTAAAGGACATTTTATGAACATAAATGGACCATTTGAATAAAAAAATTGCAAGCATGCAGGAAAAAGCTAAAGTGTATTTGGGCTCATCGTCATGCATTAGGAAAAGAAGTAATATTTAACAGCAAACTATGGTCAATTGGTTCAGTATCTCATCATAAATTATAAATATAGTGAATGTCTTCTTCAATCAATTCAATGGTTCATCATTATAATACAGGATGTCTTCTTCAATCAGCCTTCGTTTTTTATAGTTCTGCGAGAAAGGTGAGTGAACTACCAATTATCTTGGCATGGCATGCCCACGAGAGGCAATCCTTAAATAACTAGTTTCCAGGAAAGGCGAGTGACCCATCAATTATTTTGACATGCCCGTGAGAGGCAAAACAATCCTCAAAACCTTAGGTTCTTTCTAGAAACCTTGGTCCAAAAAGATCATAAATTGTCCCAGTAAATGGAAAAATTCTCAAGTTTTTAGAGGAGATCCCTACATTACTCTTGTGCAAGTCATTTGCTAATTGCCTACTTAGATTAGATCATCCAGTTTTCTCCATCCCCGTTCCTATGGCAAATAAAGTTAACAAGATCCTTAAGGACCTTTTATAAGGAGCTAACATGGATGGATATTATTATCAAATTTATGAAGAACGATTCTACCTCCAATGATCTGAAGCCCTATATTTCCCAACAGAGAATCAAGTTTTTGCATGTGAAGAAATTTATGCACCTGAATTGTGAATCCCAATGAAGAAGTGTGTGAAGAAGAGATAGATGGTCCTGGCCGTTCATGAAAAGCTTTTTTCCATAGCTGCTCTCTATTTAACCCATAAGCATTCAAAGGTGCAGGACTCCCAGCAACGTAGGCCACAGCATTTCCATTGCAGCTAAATCCGCAGCCAAGTGCTTCAGAAACTTTTAGTCCTCTCATTTGAGACCGAAAGAGTATCTCAGTTGTACCAAAAACTCCAGCTGAGCAGAAAAGATTAAAATGTAAGTAATCGTAAAATTCGTCCAAGTAATCAACTGTTTTGCTTCTTCCTTACCCGAAAGGATTACAAAATCACAGGTGATAAAGTCAATCTCATTCAAGTAAACAGACCATCTTCTTTTTCGGGAGGTTCTGCCTTCTTGGTTAGGTGAATTATTTACAACATACTGAGCTTTACATGTAGTATGAACAACACATCCTGCCTACACAAAGGAAAAGGACAGTTCTCAATCAAAGTGCTAATGAGACATGCAAGGTATTGTCTAGACATTATCCCATAAAACGTGAGTAGATTCCTTGTTTAGAACATTGAAAAATAATGTAATGAAGAAAGGTCAGTAATTAAGTAACTGATTTCAACTAGAAATTCCATGTCAGCCGAGCAACACTTGTGGTATTGCCAACCCTTCATAACAAAACTAGTAAGAGTAGTTACATCCTAGGAGTTAGATGGGAGAAGAACATGCTTGTAGGGAATAAGACAAGAGCACTACGAGATGAATAGAATAGGTATTGAGAGAAGGGGAAGGGGGAGCCATTGCACACATTAGTACTTGACAGAAGTTAATCAATGTTGACCCTGTGGTATTTCAATTATCAATATAATTTTTTGTATAGAAGCTCCAGGAGTCCTTTTTGTAAATTTTATTGATCAGCGATCTTCTATTTTATCAAAAGAAAAGCCCTTCTGTACATGACAGGTGTTAAATGTATACATAATAGATATGTAGGTAGATTTAGTAATTGAAATGCAGTGGAAAGAATACCTGGATGGCTGTCAATACATAATTTTTGTCTGTTGAACTCTTTGCATTATAAGGACATCCAGCAAGGCAATTTCCACAAGCTAAGCAGTTACCCCGCTGTTGGATTTTCCTTGAATTAGACAGTGATTCCTCAAGATCAAAGTTAATGCTAAGATTCACCGAAGACTCAAGACTTCCTTCGATTTCGTTGTCAACAATTTCTTCTAAAACTTTGGCGGAAGGAAACTTGATGGGAATACTTTGTACCTTCAACATGGCGGCAGCAGCAGCTTCACAGAAAGACCAATCCCTTTCCCATTCTTTTGGCCAGTTTGGATCCCTTCTAACAAGAACTGGGGTTGGAAGCATCACTCCAGCATTCACTAGTGAACCTCCCCCTAGCCCACAGGCTACAGTAGCTAGAGAATCATTTTGTTCAAATACCTAAAACTCAACACATTTTATGAATAGTCAATTACAAACTAATTAGTTTCTGAAGATGTGAAGTATAATCTGGTTTAAGCAACTCCTTTAGATAGTGATTGTCCCATAACTATACGCAGATCTATAATAACTTCAAAGCCACTCATTGAATATATCTGAATAATTAAATGTTGCATTGCATGACATGGTACATCTCTGGTTTTTCATGAGAACGTAAAATAAAAAATTTAATCATGATTACTTCATTACTCCCTTAAATATCAAAATTTTGATTAATATCCTTGTATAAGCTAAGAAGCACAGACACGGATACGACAAGACACGGAAATATACCAATTTCCAAAATATGCATACAAATCATCTTCTTCATACTAACTCTGAATCTCAAAGGAACAACAATAGAATAACACTATGAGCACAATAACAATAGCATAACACTATGAGCACAATTACCTGGAATAATGCATCTTTAGGACCAAAGCTTATGCCTAAATTGCGATTTTCCATCCTCACAGCCGAAGTTATTTTCATGCTGTCAGTAACAAAATCCTGAGATTCCCATTTGCGGCCTTTCTCGAGTAAGCAAACTTTTATTCCTGCCATAGACATCCGACATGCAGCAACAGAACCACCATATCCTGACCCTATAACAATTGCATCGAAACCATTCTCTACTTCATCACCACACATTCTATCAGCAGTTTTCAGTTCTTCCATCTCTTCGAAGTTAAGAATGTTATGCAAAGTTCATTCTACTGGTCAATTTAAGTATATCATAGAAAGCAAGTAAAACAACAAAGAATGTTCAGGTTTAGATAAACATATTTATCTGAATTTATTGATGTTGAGTTGACAAACTATATAATTATCGGCGCATAGCTTTCTTCATTTTTTTTCCCTTCTAATTACTTTGTTCTAGTTTCATGCCTTGACAAGGAGTGCAATGGCCAACACATCAGCTAACTTGATTTCATTGTGAATAAACCAAACACTGAATAATAAATAAGACTTCCAACAAATTTCCTCGTTATAGCTTTCTTCACAGCATTTTTCCAATGTCTCCATCAACAAGTTGTGGATATTCCAAAAAGTGGAAAGCAAGCGTTGTGCATTCTAAATCACTAGAAGACATCTGAAAGATCAGCATTATGCTGTCATGCTGTTTTGATCTAAGAGAATCTTATATCATAGTTTTCTGAATGAGACTAAAGCCAAAAGAAATATTTTTCTAATTCAAGCCACATTGAATTGTTAAGATATGGGAAAAAAGAGAGAGAGAGAGAGAGAGCCAGATATGATGTCAAAGTGAACCTTCACGAGAAAAGACAAGTTTGTTACATTTACATATACAAATATTAGCTCATACTCTAGAAATTTCAACTGATTTTTTCAAAGCACTCAAAAGACTCCTCATAATTCTCGGTTCACCAGGAGGTGACTGGTCCTTTAAGCGTCCATTTCTTATGGCTCGAAAAATTGGACTAGTACTGGTAGTAGCAGGAAAAACCAAACAATCTATATACACGAGAACTTCTGTCTTTCCATCTCCAATTGTGATAAAACCAAGTCTAACTCCACTGGGTATTTTGTCAACCTGTTTGATTGTCATGAAAATAAGTTCCCGCTAGAGCTTTCGCCGAGAAAGGTAATCAACTTATTATATATGAAAACTCCTCATATCTTATGCATACAAAGATTAAAAACGAGTACATCAAAATAAAGCAAAGACTTGTCATAATTGTTAGATTTCACTGTTCAAAATTATGAAGTGCATATGTATTCGTCTCATCATGCTAGGCAATGCTAATCAAGAGTAGCTGTCTAATCAGCTTTCAAGTGAATTATTAGGATGCTATATCATCATATAAATCCATATCAGAACCCACAAAAAATAAAAAATAAAATAAAAAAAACAGCTTTTGAACTGCTATTTTGGGACATATTATCCAATCAGGTCCTAAAATATCCTGTTCGGTTTTGTCAACTTCTTGCACCTAGTTTCATTTCGGCATTACCAAAGAGCCTCTTGGCTTTTTGTTGGCGACAGTATCCTCTTTTCTCAAATTGGCTGGCACCATTAACTATGATCGAGCATGTTGACGTCTAGCTTCCTTATAGAACCTCTAACATTACTTTATCATTCAAAAGTTATAATCAGGAACCCACAGAATGTAAACCCATTACTCACCTTCAAAGGCACTGGAAGGGGCAAGTTAGCTCCCTGGCAAAGACTATTGGCCCACTGTTGCAATAGAAAAAGGGGAGAAAATCGAAACACATCGCTCACGAATTAGTCCAAACAGCCAAGATAGTTACCTATTATACTCTTCATCACTTATTGAAGTAGTAAAGCAAAAACAAGTCAGGGAAGGAGAGGAAATTTTGACCAACCTGGAAGAGTAAGACCCGAAATCTAGCAATGTCAATGTCGGAAGGCAATTTCATGGTCCCAAGCGATACTCCATCTTCAGGGTCATCTTCTGAGGGCACAATATCGGTGTTCTCATCCGAAGACTTGGGCACCAGCTTCGGATTCCTGTGGCATGGACTTAAGACTTCGGAGAACTTGGAGATTTGCCGATGCCGAGTGTTCCAAGCAAAGAAAACCAGTGACGGAGGAGACGCCATTGGAGACAAAATAGATGGCCGAGAATTGACATTTGTGCAACGAATGAATTGCTTTGTTGAATAAGAGATGGCGTCCATGGATCTGATAACGAAGAAACAACAGGGAAAAGGAGCTGAGAGAAAGAAAACGAAGATTATTGGCAATTAGCAAGTCCAAGGCTAGAAAGGAGAGGATAGTGTTTCAGCGATGGGAAGCCACTCTGAGGAGAAAGGTTGGACGGTTGGTCGGTATTTTTTTTCTTCATTTTTTTTCTAAATATTTTTTCCCTACTCTCTATGATAATTTTTGTTGACTATTTGCACGATTAAGTGTTGACATAGGGTCTTTTTAAAAACATTTGTAAAATAATATAGGGTTGTGTAGTAACTATTTGCAAAATGAGAGCACATTTATTGATTTTCATTTGTTTGAAAAATGAAAATAACTTGATTTTTGCTCCACTAAACATGAAAACTTAGGAAATCAAACTCACTCGATCAATATAAATAGTCACGTACTCTCCACTCAACGTCGTGAAGTTCTATCAGTTAGAAATGTAGAATACATTGGAACTTGAAATTTTGTTGATTTGACCCGTATGCACTTTTTTTTAAGAGAACGTATGAAAATGGACTATGACAAATATTCTAAACTAATAAAAATTTAAAATCCTATAAACCAAATTTTACATTTAAGTATCACAAATGCAGATAGAAATTTTGAATCTTAAAGCCATAAATAATAAATGTTGCTAAACTAACCAAAATGAGCATAGTTTGGAAGTGACTTGTCTTTTTCTTTTTTTTTTCTTTTTTTTGAAGTCCACATACACCCACTGGCTAAGGAAATTATTATAAATAAAAAAAATATATGTAAATAGTTTGACTAATTTTTCTATATTTAAAAACATCACTATACATATACATATACATATATAACTAGGTTTGAATATTTTAATATAGGAAAATTAAACTTTGAAACCGTAAGAATTTATAAATAAAAAGATTTTTTTTAAGGAGGAATTTGCTGAGTGAAACCAACACAGTGGAGAATACACAGTATGAAAAATGATAGCAAGTGAAGTGTGATGGAATTTGATCTGCTAAAGATGTCTAAGACTACAACGCCATATTTAGATCTGTACAGAAGATGGAAAAGCAGAAAGCACAACCAATACAGCATTATATAGGTGATGCTTTTGTTACTACAATCTCTGCGTCGGCTGTTCGAGATGACTACCAAAGCATGTCGTTGCTGTAGCAGGACGTAATTGTTCATGAAACCGAGAGAACCTCAAGCTTGGGAAGGAGACTTCGCCATGCATCGGCAACCCCATTTGCCAAACGAGCCTGTCCTTTTGCAAATTCATGGAAAGCAAGCCCCATGTCTAGTGTTTTCTGTTCCTGGAATCTTATGATCTCTTGATTCATTAGTGCCACTATTGTCTCAAATCTTTTGGTCGCTTCCTCACTTGCTGCCTTCAACTGTACAACCATACTACTTCTAATTAGAACAAGATTATGTCTTCTGAGTAGTAACCAAATTATGTTCATAGAAGTTCATATACCTCTTTGTACTCCACCTCAGCCTCAGCTGCTTTATCGGATCTCATTAGCATGAGTTTGTCTCTGCAGACCATTGAACTTATACGTTAAATTTCTTATAAAAAAGAACCTATAAGCTAAATCAAATGTTACAAGAGTCTGAACAAACTACAAAGGACTTAAGAAAGGGTAAAAGATATTGAAAATTGGTATGATAAGCAGATAGAACTCCATAGGATTTTTTTTTTTTAATATCCGTGAGTGTTCAGGCTAGTTTACGCTCATCTTGATTAATCTCATGGGACAACCCGCCTGACCCTACAACATTTGGGTGTCAAGGAAACTAATAGGATATTAATTCCTAGGTAGGTGACCACCATGGATTGAACCTATGACCTCTTTGCCATTTATCGAGACTTTGTCTCTTTTTTTACCACTAGGCCAACCCATAATGGTTCTCTATAGGATGAATTATAGTGGTAACTAAACACAGAACAGTGTGCTAGCCTGTTACACTGTTATTATAACGACAAATGAAAACAAATGAAAATAGAGATAAGTTATTGGATGCATACAGATTTATCTCCTTCAGCTTTGTTGTTTCGGCAAGTTCACATTGCTGCCTGAAGGCATTGGCTCTCTCGGCTATGGTGGCCTGTTTCAAACAGAGAAAACAAGTCTTACCAAGGCAAGGACATATATCAAACAAACACAAACTAAAGTTAATTAATTCAAACAAAAATACATAGACCAAGATGACAATGAGACAGTACATATACACCAAGACAAATCATTTCAGCCCCTGCATGAAAAGAAATCTAAATTTTGAACCCCAACATGTACCGACATCATGGGAACATATACCGTTACTTATAGTAACCAAATCCAACTAAACTTTTAAAGTACAGTACAGGGATTCAGGAAGTAATGCCACAAACTTGAAAGTCAGACGAGTCAATTTCAATTTCAACTCAAAGGGAGAGAAGGGGAATTACCTTAATAGATTGCACTGTACGGACATAATCTTTCAAGGGTTCCTCGAAATTCATCAGAAGTTGGTGAGCCTGCAGATATACATCAATGTAAAAATACTGTAAATATAACAAACTACTTTATTCCAAAATCCAAATTTCCATAAAGTGAATTTTAAGTGGGTCGATCACTTCAAAATCACCTTTTTTGGGAAATCAGCTTTCAAGTATTTCTCAAAAGGTTGTATTTAGATCAATTCAATTTTATTAAAAGTGAGCTTTATTTGTTACCAAAAGTGGTAGATTTTAGAAGAAACACTTTTGACCATCAAGAAGCTACGCAAACACACTCTAAATTTACCTCTTTTTGCAACTTAATTGACAACATCTCTGATTTGGCTCCCAGTTCTGAGAACCCCTTGCCAACAGCATTTTCTTCACAAGCACCAAGAAGCTTGGCAGCCTTTCCAAAATCCGATAATGCCTGTCCCAACTCTAGTGCACAAGCAGAAACAATCAGACATTATTCATTTGTTTTCTAATGAAATAAAGTGATAATGAAAACATAAATTACAAATGTTAGCTAAAACTAAGCGATCTTGAAGATTTCCATATATACCTCTATGCCTTTTCACAAGTCGATATGCATGCTTCTGGGCTTCGGTTAAGTGGTTTTCAAGCTCAAAGATGTAGTGTTTTAGCTTTTCATATTCAGGATTTGACTCTTCCACCGGTTTCTCTTTTCCAAGAACAATGTCACTCACTTTAGACTGTACGTCCTGTTAATAACCATTTTTTTTTTTGGTGGGGGGAACAAACAGTATGAATCATATGAGGATCTCAAAAACGAGTGGAAAATAAAAACCTCCCACCTAATCAAAGGAATTACATAAATCTCTCTAACAAGATAAGAGCAGAGTAGACATCATACCAGTTGAAGTTTTTTAATTAAGTACTCACGACAGCATAATATATTGAAAAGATACCTCTAGGCTTCCTCTTGACAAACTTTAAAAACAACACTTACATGACTGCTATCAAGGAGAAACTAGAGCATGCAAACTACTTCATTTTTTTCTTAAAGGGATGATCAGAGGCCATCTTACAAATTCCCCAAAATCAGCCAGATCAAATCACATAGGCTTGAAGGTCTGAAAAAAGCCTGCTCCAACATTTTCTATAGAAAGAGCATATGAATATTATTCCTTATAGAACTTTCATTTATCATCTTAGCATCTCAAAAAAACCAGAACTTGCATCTAGTGTCCAAGAATAATTATTTTTCGAAGAAGTGACCCATCAGAAGATTTAACACTGATCAGCGGCAGCCAAAAAAAGGGAAAAGAAACAGATAGATATTTATGCTATCAAAGGAAAGAATTAGGAGTGAACCAAAGGCAGAAATTTAGAATCTTTCTATTTTCTTTCTTCTCCTCTACAAGAGAGCTTTCAAGCAATCTCCATTTTTTAACTTGCAACTGCAGGACATTTATCTTAACTTGATAGCAGTCATCGCTGCTATACTCACCTTATTTATAGATATAAATTATTTGAATCTCTATTCTCTAGAGTCTGGCAGTACTTCCCTTTCGAATTGAAATAAAATTTCTTTCTCGTTAAAACACACAGGTACTATCATTCAAATCTTGCATTGTGCATCATTTCTCCAACCCAACACTTATCTTACCTTGAATATTTGCATTAAATCAGCTGGCTTTTTCTTGAAAATTCCAGAGTCATGAGACCTTAACCTCTCCATGGTCTGCTCATAAGATAACATATGTGTGTCAGCTTAATGGAACTTTTTACTTTATAAGAAGATGGACAGTATAACATTAATATGTGTTAGGTATCCAAACACAAACAAATATAGGAAACTAATATATAACAATATCAAGAAGAAACTACAATAAAAACAAGTATTTTGAGATACTTGCACTCTCCCTCTTGAGATCTCTCTCAATCCCTAATTCACTCACCAAATGCCTAACTCCCTCCTTCCTCACTCCCTCTATTTATAACCAAACTCCATAACCACCTCTCTAGCTCATTACTGATATACCCTTCTAATATCCCTAATTAGATTCCTAACAATATGGTGGACAGAGAAAAGAATAAAAGGATTAACAATATAACAAAGAAAAGTCCATGAACATCACCTCTTCTTCCGCCTGCAAGAAGGTTCTCAAATCCTCACTCTTCTGAAGCTCAAGATGTGAAGCTATCCGATTTACAAATATATTCAAAGCTTGACGCCTCATTTCAATAAATTCAGCACTAAAACGAAATTTCTCTGCAGCACAAAAACTGAACTTATTCAAAATATTAATTTTAAATGTTTAACCGCATCAAATCTAGCTCATTTTTCTCATCACTTTAGATGACATCGCAATGAAAGAGAAAAAAAATTAAACTATCAATTTCAAATCTAGATCTTATATTTTCTCTAATGCAAGTATATATAGAACAATCAACAAATAAACCTTCATGTCAAATTCATAGATTGTATACCACGCAAACCAATACTACTTCAGCAAAAAGAAGTAATCATATGTAACCCAACTCAACAAAATGGGTAGTTCATATCTGAACACATTGCTCAAACATTTTCTGAAACATGTTGTGAGAGTACTAATGGGGATATGTGGGGAGTATTAGTAGGGTACTAGGAAGAGCATAGTGGTACTTAGCACCCAAATCACATTATTTGTTTATTTTTTAATACAAACGTCTTAAATAACCTGCCACTCATCAGCTTTTCTCTAAATCTTTTACTTTCTATCTGCAAAACATCTCTAAACGAGTTTGGAAATGACTGCTCAGTAATATGCGCCAACCATAAAAAGCAAGGCTTAGATAATCAGGTCCTGGACATAATGTTACTAGAAAGATGCCCTTGCCTCCCCTAATCTAGTCTCACCTTCTTGCTTTCTTACTTACCTCTTGTATTATGTGTTGTTAGCATGTTAAAACAACTAAACACTGTGTCATATATCTGAGTTTGTCCAAATTAACTAATTGTCCAACAAAGACACTCTACTTTCTATGCTTCCAAGCATATATAAACCTCGTGTAACTATCAAGACAGGAAGGAAAATAAAAGTTATCAAATGAATGTTAGGTCATGACATAGACTTGACATTGATCAATTAGAAAAGCAAGCTAAAAATACTACATTACATAATTTCCAGTACTATAACCCATCATCAACAGGAACCAAAACAACGCCTAATGAAAGGGAATCTTGATGATTTAATGTAATATTAGAATCCTTAGCGATAGCAGTAAAACGGGAAACAATTATCATTTAGCAACATAGTCTAGCCTCAAAATAATGCAACATGTGATGGAAAAGGAAACTCATAATCTTCTTCTTACCTACAGCATTCTTCTCGGGAAGAGAAGGAATAAAAATGCCTTTATACTTCTCAAAAAGCCGATCATGTAACCAAACAAAATCATTGTATCGCCGAATGACAATCTTCTCTGGACCTTGGTATTCAGGAAAATTAGTCTGCCAATACAAATTATAATAAATGATATGCTGATCAATCATTGTGCATAATTAAAATAAAATAAAGGTAAATATATACTATGTTCACATGCAAAGGAAGCTCTTTTGTGTTAAACCTAGTAAATTGGTCACCTCAGTGCAAAAATTTATCTAATAAATTCTTCTCTGGAAGAAAGTACAAACAGATGGGATTCTGAATGCATCCACTGGGGGAATCTTTGCTCAGTAGCCGTTGAGTACATAGGGCTTGATATGAAGGGAGTTGCACCTTTCAATTTTCTTACTGCCTCCGTTTGATAAATTATCTCTCGCATGTTTCTTGACATACATGCAACTTTTTCTTTTTTCGCCCATATGAAAGACTATGAAATGTGAAAGAGTAGGCTCTGAAAATGTTACCCATATGAAAGATGGCTTGGAATCTTTTCTATTGATAACAAGGTCGTATGTCTACTCTTTTTTTTTCTTTTATAAGAGCAACAACTTTTGTTGAGATAAAAATGAAAAGTCATATGAATATGAGGCCACATACATTATATGTATTTTGTAACCTATTGAAAATTACCTAGTATGCAGGGATCGATCATATCTAACATCTATTAGATAACATGGAGTTCCATCTCAAAACCAGTTGGCAATGAGAATAGTAGCTCATCTAACTTATTAAGAATGTGAGGTCCTTGATTTTTCTAATGTGGGATCCTCAACAACATCATCCATCGTAGTTAGATGATAACATTTGATATCCAATCTGCATTCCTTTTTTCCTTTTGTTTTTTCATATTATTGTTTCTAAATACCAAGTAAAACTACGGCCGAATTCAAATGAATCAGTCTCTTCCAGTTTCTTAGTTAAGTACACAATTATCATTCTTCACTTCACATCACAAACAAGATTCACATAATTTTACATAGCTGGCAGTCAATTGAACATGAAAACTGCCAGCAGTTTGATGGCAAGTCAAAAATGTCATCACAAGCGAACTTGAGACATATCCTAGATCAATAATTTCCATCAAATGGAGCAAAATAAACAAGCAGTCAAAGAACCACGGAAAAGCAATTCCGGATGCACAAATACCTTTGTGATGACTCTGTATGAGATATAAGCTTGGACCCCATTTCCCAATTTCACAGGATCGGTCACCGAAACTGACAGATATGGCTGCGAAGACGGAGATCTAGGGCTAAGCGATGTACCCGGCAAATTTCTCTCCTGCTCCATGCTTCTGTAGCCTACGAAACAACACGAATTCCAAAATCTAAAAGGAAAGATGAATGACTACGTTAAATTCCTAGCTGATGAATGACTACGTTAAATTCCTAGCTGGTAATTGCAGTAATGATCATGGAAGAGGCAGGAGATATTCAATCTCAAAGAATAAAAGACCTTTAGGATTGTTTGTATTTTTAGAGATTAACAGGACTTTTGAAGGTATGGAATGTCTGTTATACCCTTCTCTTATTATTAATAAAAAAAACTAATAATAAAAACTATGTCTTCCTTCCTCTCTCACACACACGTTGATTTAAACCATCAAATCCGACCCGAAAAACCTTATTATCGCAATCTAATTAGTACGATTTGAGTTGGGTTATAAATTTACTAATAATAAAAACTATGTCTTCCTTCCTCTCTCACACACGTTGATTTAAACTATCAAATCCGACCCGAAAAACCTTATCATCGCAATCTAATTAGTACGATTTGAGTTGGGTTATAAATTTATTGAATTAGATTTTATTCAAATAAATACAATTTTTATGAGTTTGATTAGTACATGATTCACTTGAAATAATTTAAATCAACCTAAACCAATCTAAATTATATATTAATTTTAAAAAATATGTTTATTTATAAATAATATAATTATATATACATATATTTATTTTAATTGAATAGTTTTTTTGATAATTTATTATCTAATAACTCCTAAAATTAATTTTTTTAACACATTGGAAATAAAATTTTCATAATATAAATTGATATTAAGTCCTTGTCCTACTTTAATATTTAAAAGTAATTAAATAAAACTTTTATATATTAACATTTTACTTATTTTTAAAACAAAATTTAAATAGATGGTCCGAATAACCCGAACAAACAGAACTCAAATGTTTTAGGGTTGGGTTGGATTTGGTTCATTATGTAATAAAAATGTTATTTGGGTTGAAGAAACTTATGACCCGTTAGGTTAGGTTTAATCCAACTCAACCAACCTATGAACACCCCTACTTTTTCTACCAAGTAAAAAAAAGTGGAGGTGAGGAATTTAAAAAAATTAAAGTAAACTACTTTATTATTTACTCATTTAATGGTTAGATTACAAGTGTGTATTTCAAATTAAAATTAAGATTAATTTGAGAGAAATTAGAGAAAATATGGAGTATGGAAAGGTGAGCTTGAGATAACTTTGATTATAAGAAATATGGTAGAGAGTGGAAGGTTTAAATGATTTAGAGTTGGTATACACTTGTTATAAAAGCCTTTTTAATGTTATTTTAGGTGATATATTTTATCTTGTTAAATAAAAATTTGCAACCACTATATATAACTGATTGTGCTACTAATGATTGATCTATAATTTTATGTGAGGGGTACAAGTTCGTATAAATACAATTTTAGATACATCGACATAATATTCAAATCATATAATATCGATTACTAACCTATAATAAATCACTAAAGTATGATATTAATATCTTTAATATAAAGACAAACAGAAGATAATATAATTGAATTAACAAATAAATATATTAAAAACAAGGAAAATTAATATAAACAGACAAAAATATCAAACTATTTACGAATATATAATAATTTTACTATCTATCATTATAGACCGCTATAGAATTCAATGGCCTGAATGATAGATTTCTATTGTTGTCTATGGTCTCAAGCAATATAATTCTATCATACCTTTTAAAAATTAAAATATCATCTTTCGTTTTTATTGTCTGAGACTTGTTATATCTTAATCCCCATACTTTCAAATACCTAAATATAAATTATACAATTTTAATAGTTTTAAAATTAGTATAGTCCATGGTTAATTTCTCCAAAATAATTTTAGTATATATCGCCCTTACTTTATAGATTTTTTAAGCATATTAACATGAAGTTTTTTATTGAGTAAAAATAAAAATGATTATCGTTATTTATCAAAATCTATAAAAAGTTTCTTTAAATTAGAATGAAAAATTAATTAAAAAATTTATTTAAAAATACAAAAATTAAATTTAAACCTGTGAAAGTATATTAATTAAAATAGAATGAGTCCTCTAATGCAATTATCAAAATTGTATTTTAACCCTTTTTAAATTTAATTTTATTAAAGAAACAGACATGTAAATTATTAAACAAGACTCATTGAAAACTCGTAAATTATTTATCATGTACTTTAATTTTAAAACATGGTAGTTAAACTCACTATTGCATTAAGTCAATTGAATTATACTCATATTTGCGCACTTTAGATTCATATCCATTGTTAAATAACATATAATATTTTGTATGGTTATTCATCCATTCTTTATATTTTATTAATATTTTTTGATATCTTATTATTATTGTTTAGTTAATTGCAATGAATAGCACTTTTAGAATTAATAATTAAATGTATAACAATGTTTTCAAATAATTACAAATATAATAAAATCTATCCATGTTGATAGACTCCTAATAGTGATAGTCTATCACGAATTAACACAAGTGATATACTCTATCACGGATAGACTCTAAAAGTTAAATCTAAATTTGTTTATCCGCTAACACTTTTAACCTAATTGTTATATTTATCATAGTCCATAGTCTCCTTTGATGAATGTTCAACTATGAGAAGGCCCAAAAGTGGGCTCAATTTTGTAGAAAGGCCCATTAAATTGTCCATAATCAAAGGCCCAAAAAAGAGGGCACGGGCACGACTCCTTCACCAGACAAAGTCTATATAAAACCCACTCCCATCTCTTAGCATGGCACATTTCTAGGGTTTCTCTGTTTTTCACAGCCCTCATGTGTACTTCATCTTTTAGGGTTTTGTTATTCGTTGTTGTATTTTGATTGTGCATTTGACGTTTGTCTTTGCTGCGTTTTCATGGAGAGTTTCTTTGCGCGGCCCTTAAGATCGCCTTCCTCAGTGTGAAATGGAAGCGTTTCGAGTCATAGCTGCGCTACAACGAATACTCTTTACGGAGAATTCCGTTAGGGTTTTCCTTCTGGAATTCTCTATATTTCCCACTTGACCTTGTTCTCGAGGCATTTGTTATCCGCCTTTGGATCTCCTACAACTTGTTATCTGAAACCCTAACGACTTGGCTTTTCTGCTCTTTCGTTAGTTTACTTTCAGGTAATTTGAGTTTCAGATCTGTATGGATGTTGTCTATGTCTCACTCTACAGTGGGTTACATTTCGTGTTCTTTTTTTGTGATATTTGTATTTAGGTTTGTTCTTGTTGTCGTTGTTTTCTGTTTCAAACTTCTGACAAAATGGATATTAATTCATGGCAAGGATGATGATTCAATTAGATGTGTGAAAGGATTAGTCCTTCCTGAACTCAACTATTTGAGGCATTTTTCAATTGTCTGACTTGCCGGAGTTTTAACTTTCCACTAATTTGTTCGTATTTTAATCTCTTATGCAATGATTTTCAATTGGAATGTTTGATGTTGATGAGTTTCTGGGGAAGCTGAAAAGAGCCAGATAGTATCCCAAATGCAGCTATGAGTTCATTTGTCTAATTATTCCAACGATCGTTCTAGATTAGATTATCAGAATTTTTGCTGTTTATAGTGTAACTCATAATCATCAAACTATTCATATGTGGTGTAATGGGTTAGGATGCATACCCCATCTGCACAATTAAGTACGCTTGAGCCTCATTTTCTCTCGGTTAGTTTATTGTTTAAGATACTGGCTTCAATGGTTGATTTTGATTGTGTATATGATATTTCTATAATAGCTGAATTAATTACTCTGTTAGATCCTCTACCAGAAATTAAATTCAGTATGTTTCCATTCATTTTATTTTGTGTAGAAATTGTGAATGCAAATTTTCGAAATTGTATGGTGCAAGTATTTGGTTGGCATCACAATTTTTAATAAAATGATTTTCACATCTTACTCGAAGTAATCACATTGCCTTTTGCCTATGATGGTGTTAAATATACTTTGAGATTAATTTCTGTGAAAAGAATTTACTCTGAGGCGGCATCAAGGCTCTTTTCGTTCCGTTTTTATTGGGTATGCCTTGCTTTTGTATTTACATTTACATTAGGTTAATCAAATATTGGCTTTGTTTTGTTTCTTATTCTTTAATTTCATCTTATTAAAAAGATTTTTAGTATTGTGCAAGTGATGATAAAATAGACAGGGACATCAGCACTCTGTTAGAGGATGGTGATTTGTCGATGGGAATCTCTCTGATGCACTTCATTTTATTTTATTTTATTTTATTTGGCCGATGATGCATATTTATGCACGTATTATCAGATAAAGAGATGATGATATTAATGATTGTCACTACCTCTGAGGCCAAAGCTTCTTTTTCTCTAATTTGTTTTGTTCTTCAGTTAGAATATGATGCTCTGTAATAACCTGTATCAGAAGTTGAAGTACTACTGGTTCATGAACGTATGTTTGATGATGGATTAAAAATAGGCTGGACCTTCAATTCGATTAAAAAATTATCCATAATAGAAATTTATATTGTTTCGGAAGGCAAATATGAAGTTAATAGAGCCTGATGATTGTTTAAAAGAACGGAGATTCGAATATTGCTTTTGTAGAAGCCTCGCTTTATGTTGGGCTCCAACAGCACTGTATGTGACAAATCCATCAAACTTCAAATGAAGGCTTTTAATTAGTAGATGGACATTGTTCTTCTCAATTTCTCATCATTAGCCTGTTTTGTATGCAGTCTAAAGCCTCCAAGTATGACAAAAGAGGCATAAATGATATTAAATTAAATGCAATTCAAGTAAAGGGATGTTCAGTGTCATACGTGACTCCTTTGGATCTCCAATCTGTGTCGTCCAAGAGTCGTTGATTAAGTTTTTCAAAGTTCAAGTTGTTATATTCAGTCTGTTTTGATGTAGACTATGCTGAATCTTAGGATGCGGTAATTTGTAGTAATTTTTTTTGGTTTTTCCTTCTTTTGGTCATTTTGTCTCTTTTGATGTAGAAGATGTTGGGATTCCCTTTACCCTAATTTGGGTTTCTATGTAATTAAAGTCGTTGTTTGCTATTAGTTGTCTCCTTAATTGAGTTTCTTTTTATAAATAAACTATTTTGAAAAGCTTTCCAAATAATTTCGGTGACTGAAAGTTGAAAATTATGATATGGGTTATTTGGCTGATAATTAAGTTTAAATCTACACAACAATTGCTTATTTAAAAGGCTGGTGTATAATTGGTTTGAGCCTCAAATTTTCTATTATTTAATCAATTAAGGTATAAACGTCTTCTCATTCATTTTCCATAGGAGAGGAAGATATTTTGAATCATTTTAACTTTTTAATTCAATTTACCAAATTGTCAAATAAAATTTACATGTAATTCATTTCATGTCAGCACATTCTCCGAACTTTAGAAACTTCATAGACCAACCAGGTATAATAACTTTGAACCTCAGAACCAAAGTGGTTGGTGACAGCAAGAAATATAGACTTTTTACATTAAAATTCTCCACATCAACCACTTACTATTAAATACAAATCAATTTTTTTGTTAAGTTGTATGTGAATATTTTTTTTGAATATACAGATGTATGTGAATATAACTCATTGACATGCCTTACCTCTCTCATGCCTAGCATGAGGTTAAATACCCCTAGTTGCTAAAAAAAAATCATCTAAAGTTGAGTTGACTATTGGTAAATGGACATAAAGATGAAGGCTCTGATTGGTGATTGTTTTGTTTTTTGTTTTTAAAAATTAAGTCTATTTTTTCTTTTACTTATAATGATTTGCATCTTTTTTAAATACATGAGTTTCATTCTTAGCCAAATTCTAAAAACAAAAACGTGTTGTAATTTGGCTTGGTTTTTAAAAATATTTATAAAAAAGTAGATAACAAAGAAATTTAGAGGTAGGGTGTTTATAGGCTTAATTTCCACAAATAAAAAACAAAATTTAGGTGGGAATGTGTAAGATTTATTTTATACGAAAAAAAGCCAAAAATGTAAGGACTTGTTTGGTTGGATTTTTTTCCCTATATTTGTTTGGTAGACAATTTGAATTATTTGATCCAAACCATTTAAATTTAAAAAAACAACTTTATGTTCTCAATGTATTCAAATTTTAGAATTTAAAATAAAATGTAGAATTGTATTAAATAAAAATAACCATTTAGAAATAAAGTATTTCATGTTATAAACTTAATTCATTTTTTTTTTAGAAAAATTAAAATATGTATTATGTAAGGGAAATCTTCACAAATAAAAAAAATGTCTACAGCAAAAAAAAAAAAAACATTTAATTTATTTTTAGTATTTTGTGTAAATAGTTTTACTTATTTTTCTATTTTTAAAAATTTCCCATTATGTAATGTATAATAAATAATATAATATTCCAAATTTCAAATGCAAATAAATTAACAATATTTTATTACAAACCTAATATTTAGTAGATTTTATGCATTATTCATAAATAAAGTATCAAACATATATGTAAAACATGAAATACAATATTATTTTCGTTGAATCATTTATTTTTAAATTTCCAACGAAACATTTCCTTTAATTTTCCAAACACGTTTGTTCATATTTATTATTGCTCTCCCCAACCATACTCCAACTCACATTGCAACAACACATATTTATAGAAACCATTTAATACGTTATTATAGTAAACACTATAAAACTATCAAGTAAATTAACATTTTCCATCTTTAAGTTGACTTGTTTGATTTATTGTCTCCATTGCCCCAATTTTCTTTTTCTTTGCACGTAATTTGCAATTACCCCCGGCCTTCAAGCATTTTTATTTTTTGGACCTTTTTTAAGAAACTCCCTAAACTTTTTCCATTTTCACATTTCATTCCTTAACTTATAAGACTTGAAGAAAGCAAATTTTTTTAGAGGAAAAAAAAAAAAAGAATGGGAGATTATAATTTGCCACCTGGGTTTAGATTTTACCCAACAGAAGAAGAGCTGGTTTCGTTTTATTTGTATCATAAACTTGAAGGTGGAAGAGAGGATTTGAATGAAGTTATGGATCAAATCATACCTGTTTTGGATATTTACCACTTCAATCTTTGGGATCTTCCAAGTAAAATTACTTTTTTTACTCTCTCTAGCTATCATTTCATCTTCTTCTTGTGTTCTAATTCTTTTTTCTTTTTTTTCTTTTTTTTTTTTAAAAAAAAAAGAAATTTTCATTTCTTTGTTGTTGTTGTTGTATATTATACTGTTTTTTTGTTTGTTTTTTAATCTCTTTTTGATGAGGAAATGAGATGGGTTATTAAACTTGAGGAGTTGTTGTTGATTAGATAGGGTGTTTATGAAAATATATTGCAATTAGATAATCATAAAATATATACTTGATCGTGTAATTAGGGCATGCATGTTTGGAAACAAATGACTTAAAATAATTTTTATCACATCAAAATAAAATTCAATATTAAAGAAAAGAAATTATATTGATAGACTTCTATCAGCATCTATCACAACAATCAAATTTTTCTCTATTATTTTAAATAGTTTCTCTTTTTTCTATTTTTTAAAAGTGGGTTTTGTTAGACGATGATCAGTACTATAATTATTCAAAATATGAAATTTGTTATTAGGGTTATTATGACCAAGCTTATAATATTCTTTTTGAAACCCCATCTTCAAAAAAGATTGAAAATCTCTCAAAATATTAGTGTATAATTCATGAAATTGATAGTTAGGGTTATTATAACAAATTTAATCCTTAATTAGTACGCTTAATTTTATAATTTATTTAATTTCCTCCTTTCTATTAATTTATAATTATTCCGATTTTTCCTTCTCATTCTGTTTCTTTGCTCTAAATTAGTAGTACGAGAATTTTTAAAATAGAAAAAATAAAAGAAACTATTTACACAACATAGCAAATTTTTTAGATAGTTGTGATAAACGCGGATAGAAGTCTATCAATGTCTATCAGTGTTTTTTTTGCTATTTTATATAAATGGTTTGACATTTTTTCTATCTGTGAAAATTTCCTCTACTTTTAAATCGAGCTATATATAATGATTTTTTTTAGTGAAAACAAAAAAGTATTTTTAAGAGTTTTTTTTTTTTTTTTTTTTGAGGTAGAATTTGCTGGGGAGGTGTGCAAGAGAGATGAAGAGCAATGGTTTTTCTTCATACCAAGGCAAGAAAGTGAAGCACGAGGAGGGAGACCAAAGAGAGTGACAACCACTGGGTATTGGAAAGCAACTGGCTCTCCAACCTTTGTTTACTCTTCTAATAACCATAAAAGCATTGGAGTTAAAAGATCTATGGTTTTCTACGATGGAAGAGCTCCCACTGGAACCAAAACTCTATGGAAAATGAATGAATATAAACTCATTGCTCACCCTTTTCCTTCTGCTACTATTCCTAAGGTCTCAAATTCTCTTAACCCTACTTTTATTAGCTTTTCCTATACATATATACATCTCTTTTTGGTTAATTAAGTTATGATTTGGGTTTATTATACGATTGTGAATCATATTTCCAAATCCTCTTCGAGCTTGGAGTATGATGAAAGTGCTAAGGATGTGTCAATTGTAATTTGTTAAAAAAAAATAAAAAAACTAATAGGTGTTCGTATCATGTTCATGAGCTTTTCGAGAGACTATAGTATATATATACTTTTTAAAAGATTTAAATATATAAGTATCTAACCTCATAATTTTATGTGCGATAAATTTATGTCATCTTTTAATTCTTCTGGAACTAATTATAGGATACATTGACCATGTGTTGTATTTGATAATACCAATAAATTAGTATATATTGAGTAAGTGTTTAATTAATACAACAAACTTTATATATAACACGTAAAATTAAAGTTTAAAGACTTATTATACAACGTTTTCAAAGTATATAAATTAAACAAACACAATCATAAAAATTTCAAAAGATTAAATAAACATAAATTGAAAGTTCAATAACTAAATTTAATGTTATTAAAGGATCATCTCTAAACATGCATGCATGCAGTTGAGTTTATGTCGGATTTATAAGAAATCAAAGTCGGTGAGAGCATTTGATAGACGACTGCCACCTCCGCAAATGGAGGCTCCGATAATTCCGACCGAGCTATATAGGGTAACGACTTCTCAGCAAGACGAAGCTGGTGATCAGATTGTAGATGATCAGAAGTTACCTAATCCGCCATTAATGGCGGCTGAGAGACTAAGCTCGCCGGAGTCTTTTAATTCCTCTGGAGATCACCATGGAGAATCAACTAACAACAATATGCAGTTGAAGATGGAAGTTGATAATACTGAGCTTGTGTGGGATTGGAACCATTTGAACTGGCTCTAGTAGTCTTCAACTTCAAGGAAAAGGATACATAAATTATTTTTATCCTAAAGTTTTTAAATATCAATTTAATAACAAACTCTTTATATATTTATCAATTATCATATAGACTCTTTTATTGAAAAAGGTACTGTCTTCAGCATAGTTTAATGTTGTTGTTAAGTTACGATATTTTATCTATTCAAAGGGTTGTATGGATCTTCAATCTCATACTTATATGTATGCAATAATATTTAAAGGAATGAAAATCAATTATTGAGTTTTTCATTTTCATTCAAAACTCTCTTCTAATTAAGAAGTTTTGGGATATGTTTGAATAAAGTGATTTTAATCAATTAAAAGTAATTTTTTTAACATTTTAAAATTATACAAATGAATTTGAGAAATTTTAAAAAACACATAATAAAAATACTTGCTCCAGTAAGAATAAGAATCTTTTCCTGCGACGATTGACTCAATTTTATTTTTTTTATAACATATACACGAAAAAGAATAATAAATTTTTTTTGTCGTAACCATTTAATTTTTTAAAATTAAGCTTAATAAACACTATTTCACCTTTATATGTTTTTGTTATCTACTTTTATCAAAATTTTTAAAAATCAAGTCGAGTTTTATTGAAAACTAAAAAAGAGTAGTTTTAAAAATTTATTGTTTCTTTATTATTAAAATTTGGAAGAATTCTATTCATGTATTTAAAAAAGATATAAAACATTATAAGAAACTAAAAAAAATAAGCTCAATTTTAAACGACAAAATAATTATCAAATAGTCTTTTTATCTGGACAAAATTAAAATGAAAAGTTTATAGAGAGACGAAAGAAACCTTTCCTGTCCATGCCCTGTTAGGGAGACATCCCTAATCATTTAATTGATTTTTCTTTCATGCTACTAACAAAATAATAATAATAATAATAATAATAACAATAATAATAAAAACAAACATTTTTCTAAAAAGGCATCCCATACTCTTTAGCCCAATTTTTGTGCCTATATAAATCAATGACGATGTTGAATTACCAATTGATTCAAAAATTTAAGCGGGTAGGTAAAAACAAATTTAATTACATATTATTTAACAATAAAATGCTTCATTTTATTATATGCTACTCAACTAACATAAAATCTGCTTATATAAATCAATAGTGTCAAAGGCGTTGAGTTGATCAGTTATGAAATCTGAAATTAATATGTTGGAGTTAAAAAAAGTTTGTGTTTACAAGTTGTAAGATGAAATTAAGTTTGTGTTTACAAGTTGTAAGATGAAATTTTTCGATAAATATGTAAAATAAAGAAAGAGATTAGAAAGATGGAGTTTCTCAATAAATATATAAACTTAAATAATAAATACTATTGAAATTGGTGGGCCAAACACCTTATTAGAAATTTCCACGTGGTTGAAGATTTGTTGGTTAGTCATAAGCGTCAAGCATGACATAAAAAAAAACTTGACTAGAAACAATGTCCTCCACAGGTTCAACGCACTCCATCATATTATAGTCCTAAAAAAGAGCGTGTGCATTATTTTTAGCTACATTAATCTTTTTGCGACTAATATTTTTAACTACATAACAAAAAATTAAACTAAAAAATATTAAAATTTTTTTATCACGACAAATTATATGAGTAAACAATTGAGTGTAGTGTAGTGAGATGATGCATGCAAGTATTTTTTTTTTTTTAAAAAAGAATTAAAGTAATAATGAAGAACTTTAGGTCAAGACATATTCCATCTTAATCGAAAACCAAAATTTGATTTGGTCTACCCAAATAACCCATCCTCCAAATAGTTAAAGCGTTTGAAAGACGAAAATGCCCATACATAGTTTAATTGATTAAAATTATACTCTCAATCAAGAATTCATATATATATATATATATATATATATATATATATATATATATATATTCGTATTTTTATCATTTTTTAGACATATATTTTTACCTTGTTGAACTTAAAAAGAAAAAATATAGTCAAAGCAAATATAATTCAACTAACATACAAATGTATTTTGTGACCAAAAGATATGTGGTTTCGAATCCTCTTATTCCTATTGTACTAAAAAAAGGAAAAAAAAAAGAAAAAAAAATATAGGTCTCTATTGATAACTAGTTAGTTTTTGAAAATTAAGCTTATAAATGTCACTTCTACTTTTTTTTTTTTTTTATAAATAAATCTTTTGGTCAACCTTTCAAATATTTTCATAAGATGAAAACTATAATAAGAAATAGTGAGAAAACAAAGTATACCTTTTTTCTAAGAAAAAGAAAACAATAATAAAAAACAAATAATTATTCCATAAAATGATGGATTCTCAAAAAGATAAAACTTAGTGATGCCTTGACTATACCTATTTTTAAGCAGTCAGACAGTTGTTCAATAAAATAGTTAAAGAGTAATTATAACTTTTTTTTTTTTTTTTTTTTTTTTTTTTTTTTTTTTTAATATTCCAAGTGATCAATTAACTTTTTAAAATTTTGTTTGTTTACCCACTAAATATCATGTGCCATGTAAGTTTAATTATTAATAATAATCTTAACATTGACAACCGGATTAGTATAATTGAAAATCATTAAAATATAAGAGACTGCGTTGAAACTTTTAAAATAATAAGAATTAGATTTTTTTTTATAAAAAAAATCAAATAATAGGAAAAAAAAAAAAAAACATACTTTTTTGAAAAATGTGGTTGTATTCACCTCATTTTTTTACTAAGTTTTTTAACTTTCTTGAATAAACCTAAGAATTTTGAGTCAAATTCTTAGATCAACTAAGCAATGAAAAAATAAAACCAAATAACTATCTATAATGAAATCAACAATCAAAGAAAAAAAAAAACAAAAAAGAAATCGACACAGAAATTTACACATGATTTTCTAACAGTGTGTTTTGGCTATGTCCTCAAACAGAATGAAAGAGCAGCTTATGAGATAAATATTAAAAATACAAATTGCAGAGATGCCTTTAGGGTTAGAAGGTTTATATATATATAGCACACTCTTTTAAACCCTAGAGCCGCCAAACTCGTAATAACACATAAACGAATACACATTAAGTTTGGAAGGTGTTCCTCCCAGCCCTCATCAAAGTAACAAACTCAAGACGTTTTAATACTATTTAAATAAAAGCTTTTTTTTCTTCTTTAAAAAAAAGGAATTAATTCACAATTTTTATGACCAATTTAACTGGTTATAGGTTATAGGTACATTATTGGAGAATTAGTATTGAATTGATTTGTCAGAGACCTATTTGCCTTGTTGCTCCCGTCAAGGAAATGTCTTAGAAACTTCTTTATGATATAAAGTCCATCCATCCAATCCTTCTGCATTCACTTGTAACTTCTCTTCATTTTATCTTACTCTCTTTTACAAACGTCAATATCAATATTACATATTTCTCACTTTGTCTGTGCCCCAAATTTTGTCTCGATGCCAATATTTTCACACGCTTATAGATTCGGCATTGACGTAAAAGGTAAATAATTGAAATTTTCATTGTACAATTAGAAATTGATGCATCAAAGAAATAAAATCGACAAATGTCATTATTGCAAATATAAGTTTGATTTTAGTTTTTGAAAATTAAGGTTATAAACATTCATTCAACCGGTAAATTTCTTCTTTTGTAATCTATTTTTTACCTATGTTTTCAAAAACCAAGTCAAACATTGAAAACTAAGGCCTTGTTTGGTAACTATTTCGTTTTTTATTTTTAGTTTTTGAAAATTAAGTTTATTTTCTCTCACTGTAATTTTGTATCTTTCTTAAGTACATGTACAAGAGTTGAAATCTAAGCTAAAATCCAAAAACAAAAACTATTTTTTTTAGTTTTCAAAATTTGACTTTGTTTTTGAAATCATCAGTAAAAAGTAGATTACAAAGCAAGTAATTTAGAGGCGGAAAGAGTGTTTATAAACTTAATTTTTAAAAGCTAAAAACAAAAAATCAAATGATTATTAAACAGGGTTTAAAAAATAGTTTTTAAAAATTTATTTTGTTTTTGGAATTTGGGCTAAGATTTCCACTCTGGTACTTAAGAAAAATACATATTATTGTAAGAAACTTAGAGTAAATAAGTTTAATTTTTAAAAATAAAAAATAAAATGATTACTAAATAAAGTTTATTTATTACTTAATTTTTTGTAATGATTTTTCAAAAGCATCTATTGTAACATAAATATGTTGTCGATATTTCTATAAATTTGGGACCTGAATATTACTGTTGATATCAATATTAAAATGTGGTCTAAATTAGTTATTATTTAGTATTGTAACATATAACTACAGTTTTGAAAGTAACTTTGTAAAATTAAACTAAAATTCAATTAACATTTAATTTTAAAATATTTAATTCGGGGAATAGTGTTTGCTAAACGTACTTTTACCTCTTCGAATTTTTGACTCGTAAAAAACATTTAATTTAGACTAACTATGTGGAAAAGTTAAAGTCAAAGTCAAACGTAGAATAAATTTCTTTTTCTCAATCGCAAAATATAATTCATATTTATAATATTTTGTTAAGAATTTAATTTTGGATTTGTTTTGTTGTCTGTTTTCAAATATAAAAAAATAAGCTAATTACAAATCGCGATAGAATTCTATTGCGCGTAAAAAATTTCTAATATTTATAAATATTTTGATATTTTTTCTATTTATTGTAATTTTCTTTTCCTCCAAATCTTCAATATATGGTTTTCTCTGGTTGTTTTTTTTTTTTAAAAAAAAATTATATTCCATATTTTATACATGCTTAAATTTTGTCTCATTGAATGTTAAAAATGATTTTTTTTTTTATATGTAAAAGAATGTTAAAGTGATGCTACTTTATAATGCATCATTCATATTCTAATCCCTATTATTAGTATATGAATTTTTAATTCATTGTTAAAGCCATGCTCATATTCAAATAAAAGTTTTAATCGACAAAGTAAGAGAAATTCATCGGATTTTATATATTGATCAGTGTATATTGTAATTTCTGTACAATTAGCTCAAAACGAGTTAATTAATTTAATGGTAATTGATATCCACTCTTTTTTTATGATCGGAAAGTTTGATCCTCATTCCTCGACCTTAAGCTTTAGAGTTTACAAGAGTGTACAATAATAAAAATATTTCACATATATTTTCTGTTTTAATTTTAATTTCTCTTTTTTTTTTTTTATGCATGTTTGTCCATGTTTTAATTTTAATAAAGTTGAGTATTGTTTCATTCATATAATATTTTTGATAAATATGCCCATGGACCCAACTATAATTATTTATTAAGTATGCAAAATGTCAATACTCTTAATAAATGGTCTCATTAAAATGTTATTATACGCTGGCTACTGGTCCAACTTATTAACAAAAACAAACACAAATGTTCTATTCAATGTTGGATATTTTTAATATTTACTTTTATTATTTCTTTTTATTTATTTATTTTTTATTTTAACTAGTCAATTTTCTCTTCGTGTCAAATTAAAAGTGGTCGACAATTATATTCGAACTTGAGTAATCTCCTATAAAAATAGAGAACTTTCCAAGTCTCTTGAAGATGGAAAAAGTTTTCTCTCTTACCTTTTGTGAAAACCGGAAGTCTCTCATTTTTATTTGAGAGAGTAACTTTAAGCATACGAGCACTAAGGTTTAATAAGAAATCTTATCTATTACGCAATATATCTTAAAGATTTTGTTATATTTATAAATATTTTCATTATTTTATCATTTAAAATAATTTTCCAACAATAAATTCATTTATATTTATTTATAAATTTATATTGAAAATATATAAATTTTCACATGCGAATTTTATTTTTATTTTTAGTAAGAAGCTTTTTGTCAACTTTGACACCTCTTAAAGAGCTCTTTATATTCATGAGAGAAATATAATGGAAGCTCATTTGTCTTTTCATATGAATTGTAAGTGACTAATCAAATTGATTTTGAAAAAAAAATTTATATAATTTTTTTATATAACTATCGTTTTTTTCTAATTAACAATAGTCCCAAAAAAATAGCATTTTTTATTTTTAGATATGAATTATCATTACATTACGAATACATAACCTATGAAAATTAAATGACAAAAGTTCTGTTTATTTATCTTATTTTATTTACATGTGCATGAATGATCTATTTAATTAATGTAGATTTGATTAATGTCATGTTTATTTTTCAATTAATGTAATTAATCAATCAAATATGAAAAGTGTGGCTCATTTAAATATATTTCAATAAATTATGAATAATAAAAAAAAATCTTTACGATTACAATAATTTTTTATTACAGACAATAAAAAACATGGCCTAAATTCAGATCATGCATACATATGTTCATGTTTGAGTTCAGTGTACTATGACTATTTTCCAAAAAAGAAAGAAAGAAAAAAGAAAAGTTGGGTTTTCTTTTTTCCTTTTTCTTGGGAAAATAAACTTCACTTTGATTTACTTCATGTACATATTTAGAGATGGGGGAAATAAAAATAAAAATAAAAATAATCGATATTTTGTATTTTGACTTATTTCTTAGCGTTATTTGAATCATCATGCAGACTTTTTTTTTTTTTTTTCTTTTTTTCACCCACTCTCTTCATAAACCTATCCAAACAGTATATCTTTTTTTGTTTCTCAATATTAAAAATAAAGAAAAGAGCATTCTTAAAATTTTAAAATATTATATGCCAAAAAAAAAAAATGTTAAATACTCAATAGCATTGCATTATATATAGGAAAATTTTAAAAAATAGGAAAACAAGGGAAACTATTAACATAAAATAGCAAAATTTTTAGATAATTGTGATGGACGTTGATAGAAGTCTATCAGATTTCTATCACTGATAGATGCTGATAGAAGTTTATCAATGTCTATCAATGTTTTTTTTTTTTTGCTATTTTCTGTAATTAGTTTGACATTCTTTTCTATCAGTAAAAATTTCCGGTATATATATATATATATATATATAGCCAAATTTTAGCCTTTTTCAATATTGCTCGTTAGTGGCCAAGATCTAGATAAGAATTAATTTAAATTTTAGTTTTCTATTTTTTAAAGGTAGGCTTATTTTCTCCCTAGTATTCATTTTCTTAGAAGAAACATGTGAATTCTTAATCAAAATTCAAAACACAAAAATAAATTTTTAAAAACTGCTTTTAATTTTCAAAATGTTGATAACATCAGTAAAAAGTACTAAACAATATAAACATAGAAATTTAGAGATGAAAGTAGAGTTTATAAATCTTAATTTTCAAAAACCAAATCATTATCAAATAGTACATCGTAATAATTAAGATTCGAATCTTTAGACAATCTTAAATAAACCGACTTCACCAATGAAAAGATATAGTATATATTTTTAGACACACATCCACAATTTATTGGACCTAGTTTAGTTTGTATATATTTGAGAAAGAAAAAGACAAGAAATTTGCTTCATATTCAAGAGCTTGGAAACTTCAAAGAAATACCTAAACCTTTCTTCCTCATTTCTTTAGGGTTTCTCAATAAATAACATTCTCTCTTTCCTTATCCTTATAACCCCATCTCTTTAATTTACCTCCATATATATATATATATGATAATTGGTTAAAGTTTTTAGAATTGCATTTTATTGTATTATAGAAGAAAAGAGAGAGAAAAAGAGAGAGAGAAATAATGGAGAATTATTTGATTCCTGGGTTTAGGTTTTACCCTACTGAAGAAGAGTTGATTTCTTTCTATTTGCAAAACAAGCTTGAAGATGGAAGAGATGATTTGAAACAAGTGATGGATCAAATCATACCTATTTTGGATATTTATGACTTCAATCCTTGGGATCTTCCACGTAATTTATTTTATTTTTCTCTATCTCTTATATATATGCTGTTCATATCCTTTTTCTTTTTCTTTTATAATACATATAGTTAATTTTTTTTGTTTTTTTCTTTTTAATCTTTTCCAATTTCCTATTTGTTCCATAATTATTATTTGGGAAGACGTTTTATGTTTTTTTAGATAAATAAAATGGTTGACAAAAGAAATAATATCACGAGAATATATATTGTATGTATGGATTTACAAGTAATGAAGGTTTTAGTGTATGGTATAGAAAAAAAAATCCACTCTATAATGAAAATTTGTACTAATTAGAGTTGTTTCTTTAGAACTCACTGACATAATTTACAATCTATAGAATAAATCTTGTTTAAGTAAGGTTTGTACTGATTTAGAATTGTCGTCTCATACAATTAGGGTTTGTTGAGCTAATTAAGCCTTCGGATTATTCTAAACCCAGGGTTTGAATCATCAGGTTTAGAAGAAAAGACCTACTACGTAAATTATTATGGCTCCGTCTGATAACCATATTGTTTTTTGTTTACTGTTTTTAAAAAATAAGCTTACAAAATCACTACTTCTACTCTCTATAGTTTTTTTGTTTTATTACCCGCCAAACTTTGATTTTTTTTTTTTAAAAAATATGTAGTTTTGAAATTTTGATTTTATTATTTTGAAAATTTTGCTAATTAGCATTCCAAATGTGTTTTTAAGCAATAGTGTAAAAAGTTGGAAACAAACATAATTTTCGAAAACATAATTGTGTTATCCGAACGAGACTAAATTATTCGAAATGAAGATTAAAAAAATAATCAATATTGTCAAATAATTAAGGTTTAGAAACTTGACGAGTCTATGTTTGAATTAACTTTCTAAGTGTTTAAATAAGTATTTATAAGTGCAAAAAATGTATTTATAAACACTTAGAAAGTCAATCCATATATATATATATATATAATTTTCGGCTCTATTTTTATATACTTAATCTCTTTTTACTTTAATACCATATTAAATTATCGAGAGATATCAGATAATTGTAACGAGTACTGGTTTAAATTTGTAGAGTATGCTGGGGAGGTTTGTAAGAAAGATGAAGAGCAATGGTTCTACTTCATACCAAGGCAAGAGAGTGAAGCAAGAGGAGGAAGGCCAAAGAGACTAACAACAACTGGATATTGGAAAGCAACTGGTTCTCCAAGCCATGTTTATTCTTCAAACCATAAAAGCATTGGAGTTAAAAGAACTATGGTTTTCTACAATGGAAGAGCTCCCACTGGAACTAAAACTGAATGGAAGATGAATGAATATAAAGCCATTCATCATTTCAATCCAGAATCAGGACACCCTTCTGATCCTAATTCTTCTTCCTCCACCGCCGCCACTCCTATTCTTCGAGTACGTTCCTTCCTTTCGTTGTTTTATAATGATTTTGTTTTTAGTTTCACTGTTACATATTTTACAAGTCATAATCATCTCTTTAAACTTTGAATTTTGTGTATATTTCGTTTCTGAGCTTTCAAAAGTGTCGAATAGAACTTTGAACTTTTAAGTTTTTTTTTGTGTCTAATAGGTTTTAAACTTTTAGTTTTGTGTCTGATGAACCTTCGACATAAGTTTACAATTTTTAAAAATTAATTGATTTGAGAAATTATTTTAAGTGACAAAATGCTGAAAATATTTATCAATATAGTAAAATTTCACTGTCTATCTGTGTTTCGATAAGCTATAGATAGACACAACACGAATAGTAGTTTATCGTGGTATATCGCAGTCAATCGCAAATAGATAGTAAGATTTTGCTATATTTGTAAGTATTTTGGTTTATTTTCTTATATTTAAAAACAACTCTTGATTTATTAGATAAATTGAATTTTATGACTAAACATAATCTAAATCTTTAATTTTGTATTTAATAGATTTGTAAATTTTTTTTAAAAAAAAAATTATTTAAAAGTTAAAATTATAATTATTAAAGTTTATGGACTAAAATAGATATAAATTTCAAACTTAACGATACTAAATTTGTTATGTAACCCTTTTATTTTTTATTTTCATAAAAACGAATTAGTCCTCTTTTTTTTCCTTTCTAAATTCCTTTTGTTTGATTTTGTACTTTTTATTTTAATTTTTGTTGAAATCTTAGTCAAGGTCTCAGGAATAAAAAATACATGGTTTTAGAAATTAAGTTTAAAGTGAGTTTTATTTAAGATTATTTTATTTGAATATTGAGACCTGCCATATAATTTACTATATGCTTGTGATATTTTTTTGTCGGCTTAGGTTTGCTTTTAAACTTTAGTTCCTTTGAGCCCAATAAATAGAGTAGGAAAATTTAAACCGTTAAATCTCAATCAAATAAAGTACATATCAATTATTTATAATTTACATTCACTTTGACACTTTTAAATTTTAGTTAAATGTCGTTTTATGTTCTAATATCTTATTCATGTAATTATAAATTAGTGATAGACCACTGATAAACAATAAAAATTTGATATTTGATATTTTTTCTGTCTATAGTAATATTTATTATTACTTTTGACTTTGTTACATTAGTAATATTTATTATTACTTTTGACTTTGTTACATTTTGATTTTTTGATTTTTGTAGTTAAGACAAGAGTTCAGTTTGTGTAGAATCTACAAGAAATCCAAAACATTACGGTCATTTGACCGACGACCACAGCCACATGAACCGGAGATGGCTCAGTTCGCTGTGAGCGGACAAGCAGAATCGACTGAGCCACCAAACTTCACAAATGAGCCTAACGTCCCAACCCCAATCGCTCTGTTAACGGCAACAACAAGCTCACCGGACAGCTCTTCTTCAGGCGACCGACGTGGCGAGTCCTCCCGAACAACTGCAGACACTAGTAATGAGCTGAACCTTGAAAAGCCCATGGAGGCTGCTTATGAGCCGATGTGGGATTGGGAGCAGTTGAATTGGTTCTGAAAAAAAAAATAGACCATTATTCGAAAATGGTTTATTAGGGTATGTTTTTAAAGCATATAAAAATAACATAAAGTAGCTACTGTAGCAAATATATTTTCAATTTAAATTTGTGTTTTCCATCTTATACCCAAACCTATTATATATAACATTATATATTAAATAAATATATATTTGTCTTTTAAAATAGTTTGAACTAGGAGAGAGATATCCCAAATTGAGTGTAGCTCAATTGATATAAAACCTTTACTATCGATCACAAGATCATGTTTGATTTCCTCCTTCCCACATATCGTCCAAAAAAAAATGTCTTGACTAAAGTTGTTAGATACACGTTTTTTCTCTTGAAATCATAAATTTATTACAGAGACTTTCTTAGTTGTGCACAATTTTTTTGTAACGAGATATAGACCAATGTATGTTAAAATTTGAACTCTCGACTTTTTTTTATCAAAATTATAAAAGTGAGTTATGTTTAAGCGGACATCAATCCTAAAAAATAGCATTGGATAAGAGAATCGTGTGTACTAGCTAGCTTACACACATGGGAGGTAACTAGGTATTTTTAAATGGATGATTTTAAAAGCTAAAATGCCATAATTATCAAATTCAGATCCTCATAAAATTACAACTACCCCTAAATTTTGGGGTAAATTTTAATGTAACTCTTCAACTTTGAAATTATTTCAAAAAGTTTTTATTGAAGAATTTTTTTTTGTTTAATTAAAATGAATGACATAAATTGATGTAACATTTATTCGTAGAAGAATTAGAACACTTAATATAACATCTTCTAGACTCAATTTCAATTATATATATAGAAGATTAATATCATTGTTACAATTTATCTAAACTCAAAAATATCGTTGATGAATTCATTTACAATTTATATGCGATCATAGTATAGTGGTATGATTTAATTTCTAGGATTTTTTTAGTGTGTTTGAAATTCAAAGCTATATAGTTATATAAATGATCACTGCACAAGATTTAGGATATGTGTTAAGAAATCCACCTTAGTTAATTATTAATTAATTCATCGATAATAAACCAAAAAATACTGTGCTAACAAATTAAATATCTCTCTCACTTCACAAAGTTTTGTTTTATTTACCAAATAGTTTTAATTCTTATTTAAAAAGTTTAAATACATGCCGGAATAACACAAGGCAGTACAATTAAAAGAATTAATTTGTTGTCATAACTCATTTGGATTGACTTTTTAAATGTTTATAAGAAAAGAGTTTTGATGTCAGAGTCCAAATAAAAAGGTCTAAATTTGAATCTATCTTTTTAGAATTATAATGATATATTTACAAGAAAAATGATTAAGATTTCCCTTTTTCTTTTTAAGATTAGGATGTGAGTTTTTCTTAATTTGAATAAGTTAAGATTTGAACCAATTGGCCTCAGATTAATTGTTTCTTTAGGCTTCTTATATATTAGACATACGAAAATATACGTATGGTCTTACATCGTCTCTCTTTCTCGTTCGTTTTTATCAAATGATTTTATTTTTTGAATTGTTTTCTAATATAACAAAATGAATAAAAATATTTACAAATATAACAAATATCATTAATAGTGATATAGACATTAGTAGACTACTATCACTTGATCTATTTGTGTTTATCAGTGATAGACTATGACAATTTGCTCTATTTATAAATATTTTTAGCAGTTTTTTTATTTAAAATAATTTTTCTTATTTTTTTAAAAAAATGATTGTATATGCAAATTTTTAATAGTGATGATAGTGTTTTGAAAATTTAGATATATAAATGAAATAATCTCTTGGAGAAAAAAAAAACATTTCATCTCTGAATTTGGAGATGAAACTTAAATATGTGAGGCAAAAGTTTACAATTTTGAAACATGAGGACCAAAATGAAAACTAAATTCAAGATCTAGGAATCAAAAATATATTTTCTTTTCTGATTTTTTTAGTTTGATGAAATGAAATTTTAGAAAATATTTAAAAATTATTTGAACATAGCTCAACTGATGTAAAACATGTATTTTAGAATAAAAAGTTGGAAGTTCTAATCTCTTGACGCATATCCATCAGATAATATTTTAAAATTGGCAATTATAATATTAGAAAATTGAGAAAATAGTACCATTATCTCGAAGTCAATTTGGTCTTAGGTGTGTAATACACGTAAATACAAAATATTGTTGGCATTTTCCAAGGGAAGTCTCATGACTTTCTCCCAACACAAAGGCAATGAAATGAATAGAAGCTTAGGTTGACTCACATGGACTCTTTTTCCTTCTTTTTAGCTCAATTATTGGTCTCTTCATTTCATTCATACTTTTGGTCTTCTATTTTTTTTTTCTTGTTTAATTGTTTGCTTTTCTAATAGTAGAAGATTGAGATTTAACAAATATTTGACCTATAAACCAAACTTGAAGTAGGAGATTTTAGATTCGTCAAGTTTATATGAAGGTCGTATTAGAAAATGAACATTAGTCGTGTTCATTTTTCCAGTGGTTCAGCAATATGGATTTGAAGATTCGAATCTTTGACCTGATCTTAATTTTGTTGAGAGAATTGTGATAGTTAGAAGAAAATCGCAACTACAACAGACTAAAAATAATAATAATAAAGAAAAATGAGAAAAATAGTACATACAGTGATTTTATGTGGAAAAAATCATAATAATTAGAGTAAAAAGGGGACATGACCTTAATAAGGAGCTAAGAGGTCATGAGTTCAATCTATGATGACACCTACCTATGATTTAATATCCTACGAGTTTCCTTGACAACTAAATGTTATAGGGTATTGTCTTGTGAAATTAGTCAAGGTGCACGTTAGCTGACTCGAATACTCACGGATATCAAAAGAAATATATTAAATTAATTTTGAGTAGTTAAAAGTGTGTTTTGGAATAACGTTGGACAAGACAAAAGTGATTTTAACCATTTCAAAATTACTTCAAGTTTGGAAGTGTTTTTGAAATTGTGAAAATCACTTTTGTCGTGTTTAAAATCCTTCCAAAACACACTTTTAACCATTTTATAATCGCTCTCAAATGTGCCACGGACAAAATGTAAGATCTCGTGTCTACAAATTGGTTTTGAACAAATTGATGTGAGATCTAATGGCTACAAACTTTTCTTAGCCTCCAATAATACTTGATTCAATGATATTATTTAACAAGTCAGAGGATATGTTTCTTAAACTGCTAAAAAAGTTGTGTACTATTTTTTTTTTTTCGAGTTCAACAACATGGAATGGGAAGTTTGATTTTCTTGAGTACAACAATTGTAAAAATGGAGATCAAACCTCCAACTTCAAAAAAAAATAGACTTAAATTTATACCACTCATGAAATTAATATATATTAAATGAAGAAGAATTTTTCTACCCCAAATTGTTATACTCGAAAGGAAAAAAAAAATAACGTGTTTAGTAACACTAATCTAAATAAAATCATTTCTTCAATTAGGCTAATTTGTAAAATTCAGTCTACAACAGCTTCTGAATTTAGTTTTCCAAAAAAGATTATTGCCAAACTTCTACAACTTCCCGTTTATTGCATTTTTATATATAAAATTTGAAAGTTTAAATCTCATTTTAGTTCTAAAATTTTCCAATTTGTTCCATTCTAACAATCATTTTTTATCATAACTATGTTACTTTTCTATTTTAGAATTTCTTTGTTCAATATTCGTTTCTAATTTATTTGACTTTAAATCATCATCGCATTAACATATTAACACACAAACTCGAAGCTCCATAATTAATTTGTTAAAAATTAAAATAGTGACAAAAACCTTAAAATAGTTATTTCTTAAAAGTTCATGGACTAAAATAAATCAAACAAATTTAAAAGGTCATGAGCTAAAATAGTACAACAACAAAATAAACTTGAAATAAGAGTTAAACCAAATTAAAACTTACCAAACCATAAATAAGAGTTAAACCAAATTAAAACTTACCAAACCATAATGACAACGATTATTTGAATTATTGCAATCCAAACTCAGCCTAAAATTAGTATTACTAACCCTTTCACATAACACAGATTTCGTTGGGGAAAAAAAAAACTATTATCATACATTAGATTCATTTACATATGAGAAACTTTGAACTCGGTTTCCTTTCCCCTGTGCAAGTTTCTTTTTGTTGTACAATGTCTCGTATCAACTGTTCAAAAGACGAGGATTAAAATTTAACACAGGAAGTTTTTATAATCATCAGCACTGATCTGCTTCACTATATTCTTCTGGAATTATCACCAATCATCTTCAAGGCTAACACGGTGGAAGCACAGCACAGTGCAAACAAATATGAAGAAGGAAACGAATTCTATGAACATGGCTCCTGTGTCTATCATATGAGCATGCCTGAGGATAATAGGAATTGCCAAACTCCCAACAGTTGACGCACCCGTCAAGAACTTAGCAGCACCTATCCATCTGAAAGTTGCAATGATACGTCCACATGCCGAAAAGAAACGTAAAAAGTTAAGAACACGAAGGTAAGGGCGATACACTCAAGTATTGGTATTGTTACATTTTCAAATTTTCCAGATATTTGTAAGCACAATGATGTGGACTTCTAAATGAACTGTATACAGGTAATAGATAAGAGTGTATGCAGGATGTTTGATTGTACGCCCAAAAGTGCTTTTGAAAATTTTCAGAAGCACTTCGAAATTAGTACTTAGTAAATGTTTCATCCAAAAATACCTGAAAAAGTGTTCTGCTCGAATGTTTTTACTTGATTTTTTTGTGCACGAAACATTAAGACACATATCCAATATAAATCTGACTAGACAGAAAAACGAGACAAGGACAATGAAAAATCCAGTTAAAGTTACCATATCACTTTTGAAAAATTCGGTACATGAGGTAAATATTCAAATATTACTCTTACATCAAGGGTTTTTTTTAAAGATGAAATGCAACTTTGCACTGATATAATGAAAAGAGTCTAACGCTCAAAATACAAGAAAAAAAAAAAGATGAAACAGAAAACATATATAGTACAACCACAAGATTACCCTACACTAGAACAATGATTAATTAGAGAAAACAAAAGCACCCCAATTTAAACAAATATCCTGAACAGAAAAATTAATATAAAGCTTAGAAGGAAAACGCAAGAAGAAGCGTTGATCCTTAACGAAAACAAGGGGTGATACCAAGCGATATAATGAATACTATTGATATATTTGCATCACAATATAACATGAACATCGTATTTCTCAACCATGACACAAGCATATCTGGATCACATGGATGATATATAATAAAGAAAACATCCACAAGGTTAGTTTCTTTAATCAAAGAAACCCTATTTTCAATCTAAATGCTAAAGAGATGCTCACCCTCCACCATCTCGGCTAATCAGAAACTGTGTGGACCCACCTCCAAAAAATAAACAAGGCATTGGAACAAGCACGTACATCAAAGCTGCAGGGAAAACATGATTAGTACGCATTAAAAGTTATCTATGAGCAAAATAACAAACTTGATGTTCACCTGATAACAAAGGCCACCAATTGTTGTATAGTGCACAAGCCTGCCATGATGATAACAAAAACAGATGAAAGATAAATCATATATGGTTCGCAACTTTTCTCCTTTATAAAATTTCTTTCCAGAGAAGTCTGTTCAAAATTTTAACAGTTATACTGAGAGTATTGAAAGAAATCCTCCTGATAGAGAACCATGGCAATGGCAACAATAACAGGTTTAATAAGAACGGGACAAATGACTTCTAAAGCTCAAGCATTGACATCCTGCGTTCTTTTGATGATAAAAGCTCTTTACTGGGATCCTCCCAAGAAAAGAGTTTTTAATTAGTGCCTGGAGCCTATTTGAATGAGTTTGTTCTTTGTTTGCAAGGTCAATTGTTAAGTCTTTAGTATGGTTGTTGGTTTCAATAAGTACTAGGTGCTTCTCCAAATTTAACAGGTCTCTCATCGGATTTCCCCCAAAGGGACAACAGGTCTCTCAATTATAAGACTAACGTCTCTAAAATTTACTACGAAATTGAGTAGGTGTATAATCCTATTTTGAATGATTGAATGAAACTACAAGATCTTCCAACGACTTCTTTAAGCATGACGCCTGAAATCTCTAAGGTGATTCTTACCATTCGAATCACCAACCACTTACAAATTAGTCCAGCAGGTTGCTATCCTACAAACATATTCTGAATCTGGATCTACTTTACGTGTTTCTTGTCCAGAATCAACCTTTGGCGTCAAAACAACATGTCACAATGTTTGTTAGGAGATCAAGGAGTAATGTCATCACTCATCACCTGAGTGGCTATCCATGTTCTTACTTCTCAATCCAATGTATAAAGAAAATTGATAGGTAGATTACATAAATATGTTCTTCAACCTAAACTCTTTATAAAGACTAGGAACAAGATCATAAAACATGCATTAAATTCTAAAAGTGAGATACTTTTGTATTGAAATAATATTAACCACATATTTTCTTTCTGTTAGTTTAATTTCTTTAACAATTTCGTTTTGTCCTGAAAATATAAAGCCTGAAATGAATTTCAAGACAAGGATCTATGCCTTTCAGCATCTTGTTAGTAGCTAAATCTCAAAGTGATTAAAGGCCTTTCTGCAAGATAAAATTACTCCATATACAATTCATATACTAATTATATAATTTTTTTAACTAAAGAGAAAACACGTGAGCAAAACTCTAGATTATTCATTTGTGCCCAACTTATATCAGAAGACTTTTAATGTGAGGATTCAAATCAATATTATCCAAATCAAATCATTTTAAAACGACGCACCAAAGAGTACTATAATATCAGCAAGATATATGAGTGCACAATAAAACTTACCAAAATCTGTAGCAAGATGCTAGATGAAAACATAAACGCAAGCCCAGCTAACCTGCACGACCAGGGGGTGTTTTTTAGATTTTTTTCATAAAGTTAGACATCAGAATACAGAACTATAGTTACATAGTTAGAAGTATTGATAAATTTGACTCACACTGCAGATATAAGATCCATCCATCCCCGAACAGCAAG